>WEIS01073618.1:37005-52343 GCA_013389965.1 Todus mexicanus | reverse complement strand
CCTCTCGCGGTGCCCGGGGTAGGGCTGCCGGAGGGCTCCGGCCACCTGGTTCCCATTAGCGGGGTCTGGCTCGGAGCCTCCCGGCGTCTCCCTTCGAATCGCGGCTCTGCCTTTGCCAGGATATTTGGGGGCTGGGGGTGGGTTTGGAGCCGGCTGGGTGGTAGCGGGTACCGGTGTGAGGGTGGGGTTCATGGGTCATAGGGCCCCACGCTGAGGTGACAGCCGTGGGCATCGTGTGCCCGAGCTCCTCGTAGGGGTAACGCAGCATCCAGGCTGTTTCCTTGCCAAACTGTGTCCGAGTGGATTCTGAGCGGTCACTTGTGGCTTGGATTTGGGGTTACTCATGGAAATCACAGCTCTGTCCCCGCCCCCCGCCCCAGGTTGTGTCTCTGGTGCCCCTTCGCCAAGATGCTGCTCCCAGCCCTGGGTGTGAGTGGGGCCGGGGCCAGCCCTGCGGCCAGCCCTGGCACCGTGCTGGCTAAAGGGTCTAACCGGTGTCCCCCGTGTCCCGGCAGGTTGTCGCGTGTCCGTGGGGGCTCGGGGTCGGAGCCCAGAGCAGCCAGCACCATAGCGTCCAACAGCTGGAACGCCAGCGGCAGCCCCGGGGAGGGGCGGGAAGATGGCCAGGACGGCATGGACAAGAGTCTGGACAATGATGCCGAGGGCGTGTGGAGTCCGGACATCGAGCAGAGCTTCCAGGAGGCGCTGGCGATCTACCCCCCCTGCGGCCGGCGGAAAATCATCCTCTCGGATGAAGGCAAGATGTACGGTGAGTGAGGAGGGGCGGCGGGCAGGGCGCAGCGCTGCTGGCTGAGGGCGAAGCGAAACCTCCTGGTCCAAACCTAAGGCGGCATCGCCCTCCAGCACCCCCGAACCCGAAAGCGGCTTCACCGGGTGCATCCCAGGGCTGGCCCGGGGAGGTGGTGGTGACCCGCGTCCCTCCCTCTGCGCTGGCTCTCCCTCCCTCCCTCCCGCTCCCTCCCTCTCTCGGCCGTGCCGGACCGACTGGTTTGGTGAAGCCGTGAGGCAGGGAGCGGGTGCGGGCAGGGAGCGGGTGCGGGGCTGCGGGGCCAGCGCCAGCCCTCCTGCTCCCGGGCGGCTCCGCATCGCTCCCCAAACCTTCCCCAGCCGGACCCACCAGGGCCATCCGCTCACTCCGAGCCACCCACACCCGCTGACTTTGTCGGCAGCAGCGGAACTGGTCAGGCCCACTGGTGTGATGAGTTTGGGGCAGGTCTCAGCCTAGTTTCTGGTGTCTCCCGAAGCACTTGGTGTCTTGGTGGCTCTCTGCAACGGGGAGGATGAGGATGAGGATGGGCCGTGCAGGTGGGAGGTGATGCTGGCGCAGGACACGTGGTGCCACCAAAGCGGCGGCAGAGGTCCCCTGTTGGGGTAGAGGCTGGTCCCTCCTGCCCTTCTCCTCCCGGGGTGACCCCAGGGCCGGTGACCTCAGAGTTGGGGACAGATTGCCAGGTCACCCTCACCCCGCGGTGACGAAGGGACCGAGGTCGGCACCTCCATCCCCAGCCTCCAAAATATCCCCGCCCGGGATGCTGCCGTCACCGGCGATGGCTCACCCACCGCTGGCTCACCCAGCGCCGCTGGCCAGCACCGTGTCGCCGTCCCCGCACCAACTCCCTGTGAAACCCCGGTAACCGGCGCCCCCAGCCCGGGGTGTCGGGGCTGGCTGGTGGCCGGGCTGGTGGCCGGGCTGGGGGCGAGCACAGGGCTCCCCAAGCGGGTGCATTTTTGGGATTTCTCCCGGAATAGCTGAAGTGCCGCCGGGAGCCTGGCCCTGCTCAGCGCACTGCCGAGCCCCGACCGGTTTTTCCAGCCTTTCGGAGACATCTGGCAGCTGCTTAAAGAGGCAGCGGCCCCCGCCAGCCGCCTTTCATCTCCCCCCTCACCCTCCCCAGGACATCCCCGCTGGGACCCCCGGTCGGTGGTGCTGAGCTTAGCGGGACCCCCGGGGCCACCGGTGGCACAGGCGATGGTGGCATCCGACGTAAAGGGGTGTGGGTGCCACTCTCCACCCCCTCTTTTTTTTTGGGGTGTCCCATGGGATGCCCATGGCCGGGCCAGCCCCGTGCCCCAGGGATGCCAGCGGAGCGGGGGGTGGTGCAGCAGGTGGGAGCAGGGGGTTGGGGGGCCTGGGGAGGGGGTTGGGATGGGCACTCGTTGCCCGCCCGGGTTATTTTTAACCCAGCCAGTCCAACTGGTTCACGTGGTGGTGTCAGGGGAGAGGAATTTGGGGAATGTGGTAATTTGGAGGAGGACGGACATGCCCTCTCGGGGGGAATGGCACCGGCCGGGGTGAATCACGGGGGACAGGGACGGGCACGGGGATGGGATGGGATGGGATGGCTGCGAAGGTGCAGCCCAGGGTGGTGACCGGGACGTGGTGCGAGGCAGGATGGGCGCAGGAGATGCTTGGCGCTGGGTGCTGGGCTCTGGGTGCCAGGCTGGCACTGCCACACTGGGGGGTGTGAAGTCACCCGCATTCCTTTCCCATTTTTCCCCCATTTTTCTTTCCCACGGGCTGGGAACAGGCAGGGAGAGGATGGGACTTGGGGGCGAGGTGTGCACAGGGAGGTGCTCACTGCTTGGTCGTTGTACCCCCAAGCTGGGGGCTCAGCACCACGGTCCCCTCTGCCCGCACCCCTTGCCAGCACCCTGCCCTGGGCTTGAAGGGCGCTGGCAATCCCTTGGGGACCTGCTCGTTAGTCCTTAATGAGGCCAGGGAGCAGTGGGAGGGATGGGGGGCTGCACTCAGATTCTTCGGGGTGGCCCTGGGGTGCCAGGCTGGCCGCAAAAGGGGTGCCCCCATTTCCAGCACCCGCTCTGGACCCAGCCACCCGCTCTGGACCCACCAGCGCCCGCCCAGCGCGGGCACCCCGAGGCGCCGCCAGCCCTCCAAGGGCACCTGGTCCTGTCTGTCCCCATGTGTCCCCCCCCTCCAGGAGAGCCCAGTTGCTCCAGGGCTGGGAGGAGGCCGGTTGGAGTGGAAGGAGGAGGAGGAGGGGGTGTATATATATATATATATATAATTTTTTTTAAGGGATTTTTTTTTTTCGTTTCCTAAAGCCGAAACCCGCTCCAAGGGCATTTCGACAAGTTCCAACCGCGACCATCTGGTCCATTAAAATAAATCTGGCGTGCCTGGCCGCCCCCGTGCGCGGGGGGTGAGGCGGCGGCGGCAGAGAGGGAGGGGGGCCAGGGCCGGGGCCCCGCAGAAGAAAAGCTCCCAGCTGCTCTGACGTTGGAGCGGAGATTGGCCACAGCTGGCCCCCAAAATGTGGCGCAAAAGCAACTTCTGCTTCGAATTAGACCCGGGACGTTAGGAAATACTGGTGGAAAGGCCAACGCGGCTCACAAATGGGGAGAGGGGTGCCCAGAGTTGGAGGGGAGCAACTCAGGACCCCCTGTGGGAAGGGGCGGTGGAGTTTGGGTTGATTGGGTCCCCCCCGGGGATGCTCCAGCTGGGATGGCTCTGGGGGGGTGTCCGTGGTTGGATGTCTTTGGGGACGTGGCCGTGGTGGGGTCCCTGGGGGCTGGAACAACCTCCTCCGAGCCCCCGGGGTTTGGGGAGCTGCCAAACCCAGTGGGGTGGGGGCCACAAGGTGGGTGCTCCTGGCTGGAGTTGGGGGGGCCTGGGCACCCCAGGGTCCCCCCCAGGGCACGGCGATGTCCCCTGGGGCAGGACAACTGTCGTGGCAGCGCCATCTCCTGGCAATGCCTCCTTCATTAAGGACCAGCTTTATTAAGGACCAGCTTTATTAAGGACCAACCTCGTTTAGGACCGGTTTCATTAAGGACCAGCTTTATTAAGGACCAGCTTTATTAAGGACCAACATCATTTAGGACCAGCATCATTAAGGACCAGCTTCATTAAGGACCAGCATCATTAAGGACCAGCTTCATTAAGGACAAGCCTCATTTAGGACCAGCTTTATCAAAGACCAGCTTTATTAAGGACCAACATCATTTAGGACCAGCATCATTAAGGACCAGCTTCGTTAAGGACCAGCCTCATTTAGGACCAGCTTTATCAAAGACCAGCTTTATCAAAGACCAGCTTCCTCAGGCTGGGGTGGGGGCCAGAAGCTCCTTTTTGAGGCTGCTGCCCCTCGCCCCGCCCTGGGCTGACCCCTTGGCTTTGCCGACAGGTCGTAACGAACTGATCGCCCGGTACATCAAGCTGCGGACGGGGAAGACACGGACGAGGAAGCAGGTGAGGCCACGGCTCTGCTTTTCCTCTTGGGAGGGCTCAGGGGGGTACGGGAGGTGGGGGTGCCAGGTAAGCCCAGCGAGGTGCGGGTGTCCGGCTGCGTCACCCGTCCGTCCGTGTCCCCTCCTGGAGCCACCGTTGGTGCCGGCAGGACCTTCATCCTCAGCAGGAGCTTCGTCTGCGAGCGCAGAGCCCTCGGGCTGGGCTGCCCCAGCCTGGTCTGGGGATGCGCTGAATAATTGGGTGCGGGCAGCACCCAGCACCCACCCCTGCGCCTGGCCGGGGTCACCCCATGGGTGGCAGGAGCCCTCGAAGCCTCCGTCCCAGCAGTGTGTCCGTCTGGCTGCTCCCCCTGGATCCAGGGAACGTTCGCAGCCTTGCCAGGCTTTGTGCGGCTTGGGCCAGATGCCGCGGTGAAGGCACCCCCAGAGCTCCCTGAGGGCTGGGGCGCTGGTCCTGGGGGGCCTGGAGGTACCGCAGAGTCCATGTCCTGACCCTGCTGCCCTGCAAGGTTGGGTGCTGGGGTGGGCAGGGAGCACCCAGTGCTCACGGAATCAGAGTCTGGAGCTGCTCTGGTGCCATCCCCCTGCCCCAGCAGGGTCACCCCGAGCAGGGGGCCCAGCATCGCAGTGTCCAGGCGCGCTTGGAATCTCTGCACACAAGGAGACTCCACAACCTCTCTGGGCAGCCTGGGCCAGGCTCCAACACCCTCCCCCCAAACAAGGTGCTCCTCCTGCTCAGCTGCAACCTCCTGGCTTCCAGTTGGTGCCCGCTGCCCCTTGGCCTGGCGCTGGGCCCCCCTGAGCAGAGTCTGGCCCCAGCCTCTTGCCCCCCGCAGGCCCTTGAGCTCTTGATGAGCAGTGAAAGGTCCCCCTTTGCCTGCTCAGCGGGTGGCAGGGACATGTCCATTCCTTGCTGCACCTCTTGCCAGAACCCAAACCTGCCTGAGGCCCAGGCTGCCGCTGCCCACGATGGAACGTGGCTGTTTGTCACTCATCCAGTGCCTTGTCCCTCCCCTCCGTGGTGGCCCCTGGCCTGTCCCCCATGACCGTGCCCCCTGTGCCCCCTGTGCTGGCAGAGCTGGTGGTCCCAGGGTGCTGGGAAGTGGGTGGATGGATGGGCTTGGGGCATTGGGACACTTAAGTTGGGCCTGTCCTGTGCCATGAGTCCCAGCAAAGGAGGGACGCTGGTCCTGTTGGGGATGGACATGATCCTGGAGGGAGAGGGACCAGGCTACAGCCACCATCCTTGTGTTCAGACCAGCACTGAGCAGAGCTTTATTTCTGGCTTAAAGCCTTCACTGGAGCCTCCCTGGGCACCCCCTCCATGGGGGGAAGAACGCGGCTCTAGGTGAAGGCGATGCTCTGAGGAGACACTTGGGGAAAGGCACAGAGGAAAGTGCCCGTGGCATCGTCCCCTCCATGCAGCCGTGTCCTGGACAGCCTGGTGTCCATCCTTGGAGAGCTTGGTGTCCATCCTTTGGCAGCCTGATGTCCCTTCTTGGTCAGCCTGGTGCTGGTGGGAGAAGGATCTTGCCAAAATCAGCAAGACCCCCACCCTGCCTGGGGCTCGGGGCAGGCACCCTGCGCCTTTCCTGCCTGTCCAGCAGCCACTTTTCTTTGGATCCTGCTCTTGCAGGAATCTGGACACACAGAAAGCTCCCCCCTTTTTTCTCACCCTTCCCACCCGCAAAATCAGCAGCAGCCCTGAGAATGAGCCGGTCTCTCCTGGATCTCCCTTGGGACTGGCAATCCTGCTGCAGCCCCACCTGGGGTAACCCAGGGGCACCCCAACCCAGTTAGGCCGTGCTCTCAGCACTGGGTGCCAGCAGCAGCTCAGTGTGTTCGGTGGGGTCTGTCTGTCCAGGAAGCCCCAAGAGATGGAGGGGAACATCAATCACCCCACTAAATGCAGCAGCTTCACTCCGCGGAGCTTCACCCCAACCGGGGAGGGGCACAATCCGGCCTCCATCCGCTCAGCGCCGGGGTCCTCCCCATCCTTTTCCTCCCTCCAGCTCGCGATGGACCCTCAGCAGCATCTCCAGGAGCATCACCCCAGCAGCCCCACGCACTTCCCCCGCCCCCCCAGTTTTCCACGCTCCCTTCCCCAGGGAGCAGCATCCCGCCCCGCGGGGGGAACCCATCTTCACGCTCTCTGTGTTTTCCTTTCCGAACGGCGTGGCGGGCGCTAGGTGTCCAGCCACATACAGGTTCTAGCTCGGAAGAAGGTGCGGGAGTACCAGGTTGGCATCAAGGTACGTTGGCGCCCTTGCCCAGGTGGCCGCGGCGGTGTCTCTGTGAGCATGGGCAGCCCTTTCTCCTTCCTCCTCCTCTCCTCTGGTTGACGGCTCTGCTGTTCCCCCTCTCCTTCTGCTCTCTCTCTGCAGGTCTCTAGCCACTTGCAGGTTCTTGCCCGGCGGAAATCTCGTGAGATTCAGTCCAAGCTGAAGGTACGCGTGTCCCCCTGGCCCCCGCCCCAGCCCTGCTTGCCACCCCCCTGGCCCGCTGATGACTAACGCCCTCGGCTCTGCGGTGTGCTGCTTGCTTGCCTTTGATTACTCTCTTTTATTTGGTGGTTTTTTTTCTTCCCCCCTCCCTCGGCTCCTGGGACCGGATGGTTTTTTAGTGGCATCGTTTCAGGATGCCCAGAGAGAAGCGCTAAAAGTGTGTGTAGGGCTCAAGCTTCAAGGTGGAGACACCAGAGTCCTTCCCTCTCCCCCAGGAGGGTGAGTTTGGGTTCCAAATTCCCTCCTTCTACCCAGGCAAGAACCTCGCCGAGGGGAAATGAGGGTTTAAACCCTTCTCCAGTGATGCTGCCCCCAGTTTTGGGCCACCAGGAGGAGAAGGACCCCTGAGAGCAGCCAGAGAGGCAAAGCGAGGTTCAAGCAAAGGGTGAAGGGGCCCTTCCAACCTCCCCAGCTGAGACCTGGCCCCGCTCGTGCCGGGTGCCAGGGGGATGTGGACAGCAGATGGGGGTTCCGGGGGTCCCTGCAGGCTGCCAGCCCAGTGGCTTTGGTACACCAGGGTCCCAGTATGGCCTGGGTGGCACCTCAGGGATGTGGTGGCAGCAGGTCCCGATGAGGCCAAGCTGCCGGGGAGGAGACACCCCAATCCCAGAGCGGTTCCAGGGGCCGAGGGAGCCGAGCGAGGAAAAACTGGATCATCCTCTTTTCTCTGGTTGGCTTTTCTTTCCTTCCTTCCTTCTTCCTCCTAACTGGAGCCCGACTAACCCTTCAGTAACCGCTCCCACCGAGCTTCGTGGAAGGGGTGGGGAGGAGGATGGTGACGGGGGGATGTGGGCAGGATCGGGGACGTCGCTGAAGGACCGAGCCCTGCTCGGGCTGGACCCACACGACCCCCTGCGATAATCCTGGGATAATCCTGCACTGTCACCCCAGGCCAGAGCATCTCCTTGGGCTGGATCCTGCTCCTTGGAGCGGGGCCAGAGGAGGCCCCAGCAATGCTGGGAGGGCTGGAACCCCTCTGCTGGGAGGCCAGGCTGGGAGAGCTGGGGGGGTTCAGCCTGGAGAGGAGAAGGCTCCGCGCAGACCTTCTGGGGGCCTTGCAGGGCTTCAAGGGGCCTGGCAGAAAGATGGGGACAGACTTTGGAGCAGGGCCTGTGGGGACAGGACAAGGGGGATGGGTTGGAACTGCGAGAGGGAGATTGAGAGTGGAGAGAAGGGAGAACTTGTTGGTGCTGAGGGTGGGGAGAGCCTGGCCCAGGTTGCCCCGAGAGGTGGTGGCTGCCCCATCCCTGTCCCCATTGCAGGGGAGGTTGTTGGGGGCTCTGAGCAACCTGCTCTGGTTTCAGATGTTCCTGCTCCCTGCAGGGACAGGGTTGGATGAGAGGAGCTTTAATGGCTCCTTCCAACCCAAACTGTTGAGATTCTATGACCCAGGTGGGATCTGCTGCCCTGCTGAGGCTGTGGGAGCCCAGAAAACCTTTCAGCCCTTTGGTGTGACCTCAAGGTCCTTCTAGCTCCTCGTGTCCTTGTCCCCATGTCCTGAGGCCTGTGCACAAGGCTCTGGCACTGGGCTGGCAGCTGAGGTCACCATCAGAGCTGGCACAGACATCTCTGTCCCCCTGAGCTTTAAGGAGCTCCAGCTCCTGCTGCCTGGGATCGCACCAAACCGTGTGCTCCAGAGCCCTGGTGAGCCCTGAGCTGGGTGCGAGGAGGGTGCCCAAACCCTGGTGGGTCTGATCTGCTGGGAGAAGCCAGGAGAGGGCACCCAAAACTATTTGGGGAGGTTCCTCTGGGCTTGTGCATCTTAAATTCAGCTGCCAGCCTTGAGAGGGGCGGCCAGGGAGTAGGGGCAGAAGCCTTTGCATAAAAAAATAAGGTAAGATAGAATAGAATAGAATAGAATAGAATAGAATAGAATAGAATAGAATAGAATAGAATAGAATAGAAATTGAAATCCAATAGATTAAACAGAAAATAGAATTAAATTAAATTTGAATAGAATAGTATAGAATAAAAGATAATAAAATAAAAGAGAATAGAATAAAATAAAATAAAATAAATTAAAATAAAATAAAATACAATAAAGCAGGCTTTCCTTGCCACACAGCACAGGCCAAGGGGGAGCAGAGGCAGGAGTGACCCCCAGGGCTCCAGGGATGGAGGCCGGTATCCGTGGCTCTGTCCTGCATCCCTGGAATCCATCAGGGACTAGCAGGGGCAGAGAATCCCCCTAAGATCTGGATTCAAAACATCCTTTCCCAGCCATACTGGGAGGCAAAGCCGGGTGCAGGCAGCTCTCTGTCCTGCCAAGTGGAAACACCCTTCCACCAGCAATATATAAATAAATAAATATATATATTTTAAAGCTGTAGCCATGGGTGTTGCCCAGCATGAGGCTACGTGTCCCCATTCCTGCCCTGCCCCAGGAGGTAAAAAAGGAAGGGTTTGATCCCTGCGGAAGGTTCAGAGGGAAACCAGGAGGGTCTGTGGTGGGACCAGCGCATCCGTGTCCCAGTGGCGAGGCTGGAGGAGCAGCCTGGTCCTGGGGGGCAAGACCTCAGAGCCCCCCAGCTCCTGCCTGGGGCTGCTGAGACCTCTGGAGTGAAAGGGAGAAGGACAAATCCTTGGTCTCATCTATAATTGCACCGAGAGGGGGGCTATCAATGCCCAGGGGGGTGCCCAGGGTGCCCCCATCCCGGGCCAGCCGGGGGCAGGTGCCCTTTGCTGGGCTGGAGCCACGTGGCTGATCCTCAATAAAAGTGCTGGGGAGGCTGAGGGGGCTGTCGAGGGTCTTAAAAGCTGTAAGAAAAAATTGAAAAGCCAACAGAGGGGCAGGCTGGGCTCTGCCCAGCACCCCCCTAAAGTAGCGGGGGGCTTGGGCATCCCCTTGCTGGTGGCACCCACCACGTGCAGCCCCCAGTGAGCGGCCAGCTCGAGGGGTGCTCTCCCCAAATCAGGTTGTGGTGATGAGCTGGGGTGGGGGGTGCACAGCTCAGGGGGTGCACACAGCGCCCAGGGGCTCCCACAACACTCTAACCATTTTTTTCTCCCTTTTTTTTTTGCGTACAGGCCATGAACTTGGTAAGTTGAGTTTGACTTTGCGATGCCTTTTGTTGCCCGTTGCCTTTTGCACCCCACTTTGTGTCCCTGGGGAGGTGGGGGGCACCTTCCAGACCCAGCGGCTCTTGCCATGGGGACATTTGCAAAATGGAAGTGTTAATTATCATGGGAGGGAAGCAGTAATTGAGGGGGGGAGTCCACCTGCCCTGGTCCCTTGGCTGGGGCTGTGCAGCCGGCTCCAAGCTTTGCAAAAACTGTGGGGTACAACTCGAATAGAGGGGGGAGAGGGTCTCAGGATGCACAGATTCACAGATGTCAGGGATTGGAAGGGACCTCGAAAGCTCCTCCAGTCCAATCCCCCCATTGCTGGAGCAGGATCACCCAGACCAAGTCCCACAGGAACTCGTCCAGGCGGCTTTGAAACATCTCCAGAGACGGAGACTCCACAACCCCCCTGGGCAGCCTGGGCCAGGCTCTGGCACCCTCACTGCAAACAAGTTCCTCCTCAGATTCCAGCGGCACCTCCTGTGTTCCAGCTCACACCCGGTACCCCTTGTCCTGTCCCTGGTGCCATCGAGCAGAGTCTGGCTCCATCCTCCCGACACTCGCCCTTTCCTGTTTCTAACCAGGCCTGAGGTCCCCCCTCAGTCTCCTCTTCTTGCCCTTGTAACCCCTGTGTCACTCCTGTCCCCCCTCCCCAGGACCAGGTCTCGAAGGATAAGGCTCTGCAGAGCATGGCTTCCATGTCCTCGGCGCAGATCGTGTCAGCCAGCGTCCTGCAGAACAAGCTCAGCCCCCCCCCTCCTCTTCCTCAGGCCGTCTTCTCTGCTGCCCCCAGGGTGAGGACAACCCCTGAACCCCCCGACGGGGACAACCGGGGGTGGGACACACACAGGATCTGAGAGCCCTTTGGGTTGGGAGGGACCTTTACAGGTCATCTAGTCCTACAGGTCATCTAGTTCAAACGATGATGTGCAGCGGCCACCCTCGACCCTGCAAGGGGCACTTAGGGCGGGTAAGGAGGGGAATTTAAAGGGTTTCAGAAGCCGCTGACTCTTCCTTATGCTCTTCCCCCAGTTTTGGAGTGGGCCTATCCCAGGACAGCCTGGACCCTCTCAGGAGTAAGTAGGAGACCCTTCCACTGTCTGGTGCTGGGCAGGACCCCTCCTTGGTGAGGGGCTGGGGTGACCTGGGCTTGGTTAACCTAACGATGCTCTTTGCTTTCCAGCATTAAACCGTTTGCACAACCAGCTTACCCCATCCAGCCACCCATGCCTCCATCACTAGCCAGTAAGTGCTGCCCTTGCCCCCTTGCAGGGCACCCTGCACCCCTGCCAGGTCCTGTTTGTCCCCTGGCCCTGGGCAACCCACAGTGTCACCCACCCACGCTCCCCTCCCCAGCCCTGCTGGGTGAAAAAAAATGGCTTTAAACCCAAGGAGAAGCCCCACGGTGAGGGGACGCTGCTGCTCCTGGCTGTGCTCCCCTCCCAGTCCCTTTCCAGCCTGGAATGGGACCAGCACATCCCATATCTTGGCCACTCCATGGGAAAACCCTGGTGCTGGGAGACACGGGAGGGTGGGGGATGCTGTGAGGACAGCAGAGCTGGGGTGGTACAAGGCGGGGCTCGCCCCAGCTCACGGCTGGTCTTTGTGTCGTGTGTGTGTGTGTCCCCCTCCAGGTTACGAGCCCCTGGCTCCGCTCCCACCAGCCGCCTCGGCCGTGCCGGTCTGGCAGGACCGCACCATCGCCTCCGCCAAGCTCCGGCTCCTCGAGTACTCCGCCTTCATGGAGGTGCCGCGGGACGCCGAAACGGTAACGCTCCCCTCCGAGTCCTCTCCCCGTCCGTCCCCTGAGCGTTGGTGGCGTCTCGCTTTGAGCTGACCTCTCTGGTTTTCGTTCCTCCCCCAACCCCGGTCCTTACAGTACAGCAAACACCTCTTCGTGCACATCGGCCAGACCAACCCCTCGTACAGCGACCCGCTGCTGGAGGCCGTGGATATCCGCCAGATCTATGACAAGTTCCCCGAGAAGAAAGGCGGCCTCAAGGAGCTCTATGAGCGTGGCCCCCAGAACTCCTTCTTCCTCGTCAAATTTTGGGTACGACGTTGGGAGGATCAAACAGACTCCACAACCTATCTGGGCAGCCTGGGCCAGGCTCCAACACCCTCCCCCCAAACAAGTTGCTCCTCCTGCTCAGCTGCAACCTCCTGCCTTCCAGTTGGTGCCCGCTGCCCCTTGTCCTGGCGCTGGGCACCCCTGAGCAGAGTCTGGCCCCAGCCTCTTGCCCCCCGCGGGCCCTTGAGCTCTTGCTCAGCATTGCTCAGCTCCCCTCTCAGGCTTCTCTTCTCCAGCTCCACAGCCCCAGGGCTCTCAGCCTTGCCTGCCCACACAGATGCTCCAGCCCCGCAGCAGCTCCGCAGCCTCTGCTGGACTCTCTCCAGTAGCTCCTGGTCTCCCTTGAACTGGGGAGCCCAGCACTGGCCCCAGCCCTCCAGAGGTGGCCTCACTGGGGCAGAGCAGAGGGAGAGGAGAACCTCCCTTGATCCACTGCCCACACTCTGCTTGAGTGAGGATGAGGATAGGGAGGGTTGACCTCAAGCCACAGGCTCTTTGCAGGTTGAGCACCCCAATGGCAGAGCAAGAGCGTCCTGGGCAGCTCCATTAGCCGGTGTCCCCTGTCCCCATTGAGGGCTGGCTGTGATGGAACCTAACGGGACCCTCTCCTTGCTCTCATCTCTCCAGGCGGATCTGAACAGCACAATCCAGGACGGGCCAGGGACTTTCTATGGTGTCAGTAGCCAGTACAGCAGTGCAGAGAACATGACCATCACAGTCTCCACCAAGGTGTGCTCCTTTGGGAAGCAGGTCGTGGAGAAGGTGGAGGTGAGTCCCGTGCCCCACTGCTTCAGGAAGGGGTGGGAATTGGGTCCACAGCAGGTCCCTGCGTGGAGAAAGACCCGGAGCTGGGTGTAGGACACACGAGTGCAATACCTGTCCATGGGTGGAGCACAGAGGACATCTCCACCACATCCCAGCTAGCCACCACCCACCCATGCCCACACCCCTGGGGTGTTTCGGCTCCTGTGGGGTGGCCGCTCACCCTGCTGTCCCCCGCAGACGGAGTACGCGCGGCTGGAGAACGGCCGGTTCGTCTACCGCATCCACCGGTCCCCCATGTGCGAGTACATGATCAACTTCATCCACAAACTCAAGCACCTCCCGGAGAAGTACATGATGAACAGCGTCCTGGAGAATTTCACCATCCTGCAGGTACCTCCTCGCCTTTTCCACAGAGCCTTTCCCACCAGGAGCGTGGGGCTTGCCCCGACCTTCCCACCCCAGCTCCGCGCTGCCCGGTCCTGCCCGGCTGTGCCTGAGCTTGTGAGAAACCCCCCCAAAAATTGAGTAGCAAATTTGTGGTGGTGTGATGGAATTGGCTGGTCCTGAGCTCGTGCAACCGCCCTGAGCTGCAAGGAACAAATCTCCACGGTGCGAATAAAGTGGCTGTGCCCGAGCCCGCAGAAGTCTCCCCAACACCAGGTAGCAGATTTTGGGTGGGTGCAATTCAAGTGGCTGTGTCTGAGCGCACGACACTCCCCCAAAACCGGGTAGTAAATTTTTGGTGGTGTAATTAAATGGGTTGTGCCTGAGCCCATGCAGCACCCCCAAAATTGAGTGGCAAATTCTTCACAGTGCAATTAAAGCGCCTGAGTCCAACTCAAGTGACTGTGCCTGAGTGCACGAGACTTCCCCCAAAACCAGGTAGTAAATTTTTGGTGGTGTAATTAAATCGATTGTGCCTGAGCCCATGTGACCCTCCCCAAAAAAACCCCTTGAGTGGCAGATTCTTCACGATGCGATTAAAGCACCTGAGTCTTGGCAACCCCTTGAATTACAGGGAGTGGATTGTGATGGTGCAAATAGCGGCTGTGCCTGAGCCTGTGCGACCCCTCAAAAAAATGAAGTGGCAAATTCTTCACGGTGCAATTAAAGCACCTGAGTCTTGGCAACCCCTGGAATTACAGGGAGCAGATCGTGATGGTGCAAATAGCGGCTGTGCCTGAGCCTGTGCGACCCCTTCGCAAATACCAGCATCTCCCCCTGGGCTCAGCCCCCTCCTGACGCTCTCTCCGCCCTGCCGCAGGTTGTGACGAACAGGGATACCCAGGAGACCTTGCTCTGCATCGCCTTCGTTTTCGAGGTGTCCACCAGCGAGCACGGCGCCCAGCACCACGTGTACAAGTTGGTCAAGGACTAGGGGCCCTCGGGGACGGGCCGGGGCACGGGGGGCGCGCAAGGGAGGGAAGGGGCGACGCAGAAGAGCCGCCCGTGCCCGTTGCCTCGTGACGAGTCGTTTGAAGAAAGGAGGAGGAAGCGAAGGAGGAGGAGGAGGAGGAGGAAGAAAAACAATAGCCCAAAAAAAAGACTGACTTGCGATCGCAGATGTTTTCTACTTAGGAACAGTTTCTTTTTTCTTTTTTTTTTTTAAATAAATAAAAAAAAAAGAAAGAAAAAAAGAAGAACGAGAAAAGGAAGTGTAGGGAGAAAGGAAACCCCGCGGCCGGCGTTGGATGGGGAGAGACCGGCTCTCGGCATCGTCAGTGTCGGAGCAGAGGATGAAGCCCTCCCCTCTCTTGCTCGGATGCGATCCCGGTCCCGAGCAGAGAGGTGCAGGCACGGCTGGGCTGGAGGATGCAGCGGTGTGAGCGGTGTGCCAGGTCTGGTCCGAAACCCGTTGGCAGGGCAGCGGCTGCGGCATCGGTGCTGCCCGGCAGAGCCCGGGGGTGGCAGGGACGTGGGGATGGATGTGCCAAGGTGGGAGCAGAGCAGGGCAGGGCAGGGCAGGGGGGTGGAGAGGGGTGTTGCTGGGGACCGGCACCCGGGATGCTCCTCCCTACCCAGCCGGGGCACCAGGAGCTGGTGGCACTGGAGGCAGGAGGGCATCAACGACACAAACCAATTTTTTTTCATGGCTCCTTTTTTCTTTTTTTCTAAAAAAAATTTAATAATTAAAGTGCTTTTTAATACTTTTTAAAAAGACACTATGCTTGTCGTCAGGATTATGCCCCTCTGCGGTGGCCGGGACCTGCTCCCTGGGCCGGTGACCGGAGGAGGCGACACAGCCAAGTTTGCCAGGCACAGGGAACTGGCTTGTGTAGGGAAGACTTGCGGGTGTCTCCGTCTCTCTGGGGTGGCTGCAGCCCCGAGGCTGGTTTTTACGTGGCAACGGGATCTCCTGAGCTCTGTGTGTGCTTTTGAGGGTTGCATTTGGGGGTGGCTCAGGGCAAACGTACCCACCGTGGCCAAGGAGTGAGCAGTGAGGGCCGGTTTGCCTGGTTTACTTTGCATAGATACGTTTTCCATCTTTTTATTTCATTTTTTTTTCACCTTTTTTCACCTTTTTTCTGTTGGCTGTTCTGGTTTCAGCCCCTCTCCGCTCCCTTCTCGCCTGCATCCCACGGGAAGTGGCCGCGGAGGTGCAGGGAGAAGCGCGTTGAGCAACGCAGGGCTGGGCTGTGAGCGAGCAGAGTTGGGGACAGAGAGGGGACAGAGGACAGGAGGGGATGCCAGGCCAGGGGACTGGG
>WEIS01073618.1:15285-33669 GCA_013389965.1 Todus mexicanus | reverse complement strand
CTTGGGGGTGAAGCGACTCCGGGGGGGCTCAACCCCGGTAAGAGAAACCGGAATGAGCTCGGGAACCCCGCGGGGGTGACAGAGCCCGGCTGCCTCTACCCCCTGCCTGTACCTGTCTGCCTGTACCTCCTGCCTCTACCCCCTGCCTGTACCTGTCTGCCTGTACCTCCAGCCTGTATCTCTCTCCCTGCACCCTGCTGCCTGTACCATTCTGCCTGCACCTCTCTGCCTGTGTCTCACTACTTGTACCCCGCTGCCTGTCCCCCGCTGCCTGTACCCCCTGCCTGTACCCGCCCCCGGCATCCCAGGGCTCCGGCTTTGCTCCTTACCAGCTGTAAAATGCTCCATGTCCCCAGGAAGGGGCCGTGGGAGGAGGGGGGTTGCTCCAGGACATGCTGGTTCCTCCTGGGTTTGGGCTCCCCGGGGTGGGGGGGGGGGTTGGGGGTGTCCCGCACCCATCCCTGACAGCGCCGCCTTGAACCCGGGTGTAAAGTCCACCCAGGAACGCGACTCGCTGAGGGACAAAGGGTTTGAGGCCATCCCTGGTGTCCTCAGCCAGCTGCTGGGGCTGTCACCCCCACCTCTGCTCCCCACAGGACCCGGCCGTGTCCTCCAGCCCTGCTGAGCGATGGAGGGAGATCCCCCCCTGCAGCTCCGCATCTTCGACCTCAACTGCTGGTGAGTGCAGAGTCCACCCTGGGGACACCCACAGCAGGAGAGGACACCCGCCCTGCTGTGCTTTGCCATCACCCACCCTACTTTGCTTTGGCATCACCCGCCCTACTTTGCCATCACCAGCCCTGCTTTGCTTTGGGATCACCCGCCCTGCTTTGGGATCACCCGCCCTGCTTTGGCATCACCCGCCCTGCTTTGGCATCACCCCATCTTGGCGTCACCTTCATATCCCCTTCGTTTTGGGGTCACGCAGCACCTAAGGCTCCCTGAGCAGTGTCCCCCGTCCCCTCTGCGCCTGCTCCCTCTAGAAAAAGTCCCCTCCGTTTGCACCCTAAGCAAGGAAGAGCTGCCTCAATCCCGCAGGCAGGAAAAACTGGCCCCAAACACCCTCCCTGCACCTCCCTCCATCGCACCCCTACTGCAGCCCTCTCTGCCCAGTGTCAGATCCCGGTGTGGCCCCACAGCCCCCATCACCCCGTGGGTGTGTCCCCCCAAAGCTGTGAGCAGCTCCCCTTGTCCGGCAGGGCCATCCGCTACCTGAGCAAGCGGCGGCAGGAGCGCATGGGGCTCATCGGGGACGCGCTGCGCCGGGACGGCTTCGACCTGGTGCTTCTCCAGGAGGTAAGAGTGACCTGGGAGCTGAGCGTGCCCATTCTGAGCTCAAGAGCTGACTGTGCCTGTTCTCAATCCANTCCAGCCTGTATCTCTCTCCCTGCACCCTGCTGCCTGTACCATTCTGCCTGCACCTCTCTGCCTGTGTCTCACTACTTGTACCTCTCTGCCTGTACCCCGCTGCCTGTANCCTGTTCTCAATCCATGAGCTGAGCGTGCCCGTTCTCAAGCTGTGAGTTGAGTGTGTCTGATCTGAGCTCGTGAGCCGAGTGTGCCTGTTCTCAACCCATGAGCTGAGTGTGCCCATTCTCAGCCTGGGAGCCGAGTGTGCCCGTTCTGAGCTAGAGAGCTGTATGCCTGTTCTCAATCCATGAGCTGAGTGCCTGTTCTGAGCTTGGGAGCCGAGTGTGCCCGTTCTCAGCCCGTGAGCCAAGTGTGCCCGTTCTCAGCCCATCCCGCTGTTCCCCAGGTGTGGAGCGAGCAGGACTACAGCGAGCTGAAGTCCAAGCTGGCAAGCTGCTACCCCTTCTCCCATTACTTCCGCAGGTGAGAGGGGCCAGGCTGCCCCCCGGGGCTGGCCGTGGGGTGGTGGCCGGGCTGTGCCGCCTCCTCACTGCTTGCCACGTGGAGAGCCCGTTGCGGGTGGTTGGGCACCTCTGCCGCTGTGGGACAGCCCGTGCCTGGCGAGCGGGGAGCTCACGGGAGCGCGCTGGGATCCAGGAGTCCAGAGAACCCCCTCGGCTCGGGCTTTGGGGGGAGGCAGAGGTAGGGAGACCCCCCATCCTCACTGTGCTCTTCTCCTCCCGCAGCGGCGTCATCGGCAGCGGCCTCTGCGTCTTCTCCAGGTTCCCCATCCTGGACACCCTCCTCTACCAGTACTCCCTGAACGGGTACCCCTACATGGTGAGCGGGGTGGGGGGCACACGTCGCCACGGTGCCCGGCCCCACGGAGCCTCACTGGCCCCGACCTGCTCCCCTTCCTTCCCCTCCGGCAGCTCCAGCACGGGGACTGGTTCTGCGGCAAGTCCGTCGGCCTCGTCGTCATGAAGATCTCCGGGATTGTCTTCAACGTCTACGTCACCCACGTGAGGATCCCGGGGAAGGACCTAGTGTAGGGGGGACGATGGGGAGGAGGGGGGCCAGTGGCCGTACCCCCCCTTGGCTGTCCCGTTGCTTTAACCACTGCTCTACTGGGATTAACCATCCGCCAACTGGGATTACCCACTGGTTTAACGAAATATTGCTCTGGAGGGGGAGTACTGGGGACACAGGGACCCAGCACCTGGCTGTGCAGGGGGCGAGTATCCCGGGCTGTCCCCAGGAGGGGTAAGATGAAGACAGAGGGGTCCGGCAGACCCCAAAGGGACGGTCTAGAGGGGCTGGCTGGGTTTGCAGGGAGCCGAGGAGCAGGGTAGGTGCCAGCGTGGGGGTCACAGCTGCTTTGCCCCCCATTTTCCCCAGCTGCACGCCGAGTACTGCCGGGAGAAGGACGCTTACCTGCCCCACCGCCTGGTGCAAGCCTGGGAGCTGGCACAGTTTATCCGGTGAGCACCCACGGGGGATCCCAGGGGGTCCCCAGGGTCTACGTGGTCACCCCTGCCCCTGCGGCTTGCGCTGCAGAGAGCTCCCAGTCACACCAGTCCCAGTCAGGAGTAAGGCTGGGGAGTGCTGGGAGGGGTCCCAGTCACCCCAGTGCGGCGTGGGCCAGGCTGGGGAGGGGGATTAACCATTCCCTGTCCCCGCAGACACACCTCGAAGGCGGCCGACGTGGTGCTGCTGGGAGGGGACCTGAACATGCACCCCGAAGACGTGGGCATCCGGCTGCTGCGCGGCTGGACGGGGCTGCGGGACGCCTTCGCCGAGGCCTCGCGCTTCCAGGTGAGCAGCAGAGGGGAGGTGAGCAGGGTCCTGGGGCACCCCAAGGACCCCCCATCCACCCACCCACCCAAGCGCTTGCTCCCAGGGCTGTGAGAACGGCTGCACCCTCGTCCCCAAGAACTGCTTCACCCTCAAGACAGAGCTGCTGCCCTTCCCGCTGGGCATCCGCATCGACTACGTCCTCTACAAGGTGACGGGGGACCCTCGGCCACCGGCTGTGGGTGGCGGTGGGGGAGAGGCACCGGCTTGACCCCCACCTCGTCCCTTCTCTCAGGCCGTCTCCAGCTTCACGGTGAAGTGTGAAGAGCTGAAGACCACCACGGGGACAGCCCCGGGCGCAGACATCCCCTTCTCGGACCACGAAGCCGTGATGGCAACGCTGCACATCCAGAGGCAGGGACAAGCTGCAGGTGCCACCCCCGACACAGCCGGTAAGGTGGGGGTGGCGTTGCTGGGGTGGGACTGGTGCTGGCTGCTGGAGGGACTGGTGGAGCCGGCTGCTTTCGGGGGATGTTTCCTTTTGCTTTGGGCATCCCTCGGGGTGCTGCTTGTGGAGAGGTGCACGGAGAAAGGGGCGCAAGGAGGGGTGAAGAGGAGGTGCAGGGTGGGGGGTGCCAGGCTGCTGAGCCGCCCCTGTTCCCCTGCAGAGCCGACGCTGGCAGACGTGGTGACGGAGGCGCGGACGGAGGTGGACGTGGGGCTGCGGGCGGCGCGGCGGCAGCGCTACTCCAGGGGCAGGATGGCCGTGCTGGCCCTGCTGCTGCTGCTGGTGCAGGCGGCGGCCGCGCTGGGAGCGCTGGCTGGGCTGGCCCCCGAGCAACCCTTCCCCAAGCTCTCCTTCTCCCTGCTGGCCTTCCTCGCCGTCGGCGTCCTCCTCCTCGCCACCGGCCTCCACCTCTTCCACACCATGGAGGTGAAGATGCTGCAGGGCACGGAGGAGCAGCTGCGGATGGCGCTGCGGGCGCTGCAGGAGCGGCCCAGCTACAGATGAGCTGGGGACGTGGGCACCCCCTCGGTGTCCTCCTCCAGCCCCATCCAGGTCCCTTTTAATCCCTTTTTTCAAGCCAGTTCCAGTTTCAGGCGAGCAGCGCTGCAGCCGGCTCGGTAGCCCAGGTTCAGCAACTGCTCCTTTGCGTGGGGTTAAGACTTTTTTTGGGGGTAGATTCGTCACAATGACCCCTGTGGAAACCACAGCGGAGGTGGATTTTAACTGCTGGGTTTTTAATACGCGTTTTCTACTTGGAGCAACCCTCCAGCGTGGCCCGGGAGGCTGGAGAGGCTCCTGGGGTGGCCTTGGGAGCTCCAGGTGAAAGCCGGAGACTGCTCCAGCCACCAGAGCTGACTTAGGTAGGAAATAAAAGCAGGATTTTAGCCCTTGGCATCGAGTCGGGGAGGCTTTATTGGAAGGGAGGGGGCGTTGCAGCAGTATCGTAGGGCTGGTACAAACAAAAGGCAGACAGGCTGGACCAGAAACCCTTTTTTTGGCCCTTGGGTCTCACAGCGAGGGTTCCGGCCCTGGATTTCTGCGGTGGCTGGTGACAGCGTGGATGCGGCACCCAAAAGCAGCGATGCAGAGTGGTGGGATCAGCACCGTCTGCCTCTGGTTCTCCACTTGTGGAGCAAGGTGGCTTTGTCTGGGAGGGATGGCCCTGGGGGCGATGGATGGCCCTGGAAGAGATCAGTGTCCCGGGTTGGGATGGATGTCCTGAGCTGGGATGGACATTCTGAGCTGGGATGGATGTTCTGAGCTGGGATGGACATTCTGAGCTGGGATGGATGTCCTGAGCTGGGATGGATGTTCTGAGCTCGGAGGGATGTTCTGAGCTGAAATGGGTGTCCCAACTTCGGATGGATGTCGTCAGCTCGGAAAGATGTCCCAGGGTGTTTTCCAGGGGCTAGTCCTGATGTTGCCCCTCCACGTTGGGCATCTCCACTGTCACCTGCCGGTGGTGGCCACAGTCACATCCTCGCTGTGCGGAGCAAAGCCCTTGGGGCGTGGGGCCAGACGGCAGCGATGGAGCCCCAGGTCCTGGCAGAGCTTGTCCTGAGGCAGCTTGAGGGGCTTTGCCGGACAAACCCCTCGAAGAGGTGGCGGCCGTGGGACCTCCTGCTCTGGGTGCCACCCCGCTTCCGCCTGGGGCAAACCCTGGGCAGAGCCCCCGTGTCTCAGAGCCCCCCGCAGATCTTGTTTTCTAGCAAGCACCAGGCAAAGGCGATCCAGCCGAGCGCGGGGACACCCTCTCTGCGCCCCAGAGATGGGGTGCTCCTCGGTGTCTCCCCACACGGGTGCCCACCAGCGGGTCTGGCCCCTCCGTGGCAGGTTTTGGCAAGCAGGGAGCTGGCTTGGCGACGGCAGCTGCTGGCGGGCAGCTCAGGCATCACCACCTTCAGAAGCAGCTCAGGGTGATGCTTGGCCAGGGTGGGGGGCACGGCTTGTCCCCCCCAGGGAGGTTCTGGGGCCACGTGGCTCACGCCTGCAGCTCGCTGAGCCGCTGAGCGTCCTGGATCTCGATGAGAGTGTTGCGCTTGTTCACCACGTCCAGGAACTGTTGCAAGATCTCCTGCGCGGCCGCACGGTCCTCAGGTGTCTTCAGGGATTCTGTGGGAGCAGAGGGGCTGGAGCAGGGCTGGGTGGGCCACAGCCCTGGCCCTGCTCCCCCTGATGCTCACCAGGAGCCCCCCTGGCATGTGGCAACACTCACCCTCCTTGCTATCGTAGTGCCGGAGCTTCTGTTCAAGCTGCAACTGCTGCTCCTCCAGCTTTAGCTCCTGCACCCTGCGGGGAGGGGAGGGGAGGGGAGGGGAGGGGGTGCTGAGTGCTGGGCTCAGGGGGGCTGGGGTGAGCTGAGCCCCTGAGCTGAGCCGGGATCATCCCCGACGCCTTACGCGATCATGAGGTCCGACTCCTCGGACAGCAGGTTGTTCTTCTTCTGGACCAGGTCCAGCAGCTCGTTCATCCACCGCGTCTTCAGGTCAGCTGAGGTGCCTGTGGGGCCGGGGAAGTGTGAGTGGGGCACAGCCCCCTGGTTGTGAGGGTCACGGTGCCCCGTCCACACCGGCCTTACCGCACTCGTCCCGGAGTGACTTCTCCAGCCTGATGCCCTCCTGCTCCAGCTCCTGGAATGTTGCCTCGATCTCCTCCAGCCGCCTCTGGATGGTCTGCAAAGGAAGGGTAACGCTCGCCCGTGGGCCAGGACCTTCTGGCGTGTGGCCACGGGCAATGGGATGGAGGGGCTGGGGGATGGCACTGGGCTGGGGAGCCAGTTCTTGCCCGCGGGGCTACCTGGGCTTTGCAGAACCGCTTCATCTCGGCATCCCTATAGCGACGGGTCAGCGTGCGCTTCAAGGTGGAGTGTTTCTCCTCCTCCGTCGAGTTCAGGTGCTGTGAGGGGCCGGTGGCACAGGCAGGGCATCAGTCCCTGCACCGGGCACCTCCTGCCCCGGCAGCCACGGCAGAGCCGGACCCGGCGCCTCTGTGAGAGGCGATGCTGGAGAGAGCCCCAGCCAGCTCGGGAAAGCGCTCACCAACTCTGCCAAGATGCCAGGGTCCATGACTTGCTCACGGTCCTCCTCTTCCTCCTCCTCTTCATCGCTGTCACTGTCCTCCAAAGCTGCCCCAAGAAAAGAACCATTTGGTGGCAGTGTCTCAGAGGGCACAGCAGGGTTACCACAGGGACCCCAAGCCCTGCTCAGCCACAGACTCCAGCTCATAGCCACCTACCCTCCTCCACGGCCGTCTCCTCCTCCTCCTCCTCTTCCCAGGCACCTTGTCCCTGCCACAGGGCAGGGAGGGCCTTGGGCACCGCATTGAGCCGCCGCCGCGCCGGCTTCGGGGGTGGCTCGGGCTCAGCTTCGCTGGCTGTGTACAGCGAGGACAGCCGGTGCTTCTCCAGCGGCGTGAGGAGGATCTTCCTCCTGCCTCCACTCTCGAAACGAACGCACGCGTCTCTCCGAACACACTCCTCCCTCACGTCCTCCTTGGGCTGTACCGGTAGCTCCTGCTCCTCCATGTCACTGGTGTCCTCCTGCTCCTCCACATCACTAATATCCTCCTGCTCCTCCATGTCACGAGCGTCCTCCTGCATCTCCACATCACCAGCGTCCTTCTGCTCCTTCATAGCACTGATGTCCTGCTGCTCCTCCACGGCACCAGTATCCTCCTGCTTCTCCGCATCACCCGCATCCTCCTGCTCCTTCGTGTCCCCAGCAGCCTCCTTCTCTTCCACGTTTCCAGTGTACTTTGCATCTGCCGCTGCCCCAGGGTCTCCCTCTGGCTCAGGGGCTGCTGGTGGGGGCTGCAGGGGACTGGGTGCTCCCTCCTTGGGGGACACACACGGGCTCCCAGCATCCAAGGGTGGGTGGGTGGCAGTGGCACCCTAGGGAACAGCCAGGGGTGGAGGGGTGATGCAGGACAGGGCTGTGCCTGAGCATCCCCCTCCATAAGGAAGGAATTGTTGGTGCTGAGGGTGGGGAGAGCCTGGCCCAGGTTGCCCCGACAGGTGGTGGCTGCCCCATCCCTGTCCCCATTGCAGGGGAGGTTGTTGGGGGCTCTGAGCAACCTGCTCTAGTTGCAGATGGCCCTGCTCCCTGCAGGGGGTTGGATCAGATGAACTTGAAGGTCCCTTCCCACCCAAACCAGTCTGGGGTTCTATGATTCCACCTTTTCTCCATCATCTCTGGGGCTTTGCAGTGACTTACCCCATCGAGCCGCGCTGGGGTCTCACCCTGCATCAGGTCCATGCCGCATGGATTGGGAAAGTGAAGCAGGCAGTAAAAATGCCCTGGAGAAGACCCAAACCTATGTTGACAACCTGCTGCACGGTGGAGAAGCCTTGCCCTGAGCACCCCACCTCCCCCAGAACCCGCCTCACCGTCCTCCTCGTGGAAGGCGTAGTCGCCCAGGCGCAGGGTGGCCCCGCAGCGCCAGCACTGGAAGCAGCCGCGGTGGAAGAAGCGTCCCTCGGCACTGGCTCGCTCCAAGATGTAGACGCGGCGGCCACAGAAGTAACAGGCGTCGCTGCTCTCCCCGCGGGATGGTGGCTGTGGGAGGAAGAGGACAGGCTGGGGTGACGGCGGGGTGCTGGCACCCACCCTGCCCCCAGGGCAACCCGGCCAGTTTGGGGTAGGGGGCTTGGCAGAGCTGGATCCGGGTGCTCGGCTTTGCTGGCACCCAGCGAGGGAGCGGCGAGTCCTGGCTCCGGAAAACCAGTTGGGTCAGGAAACAGGCAGGGAGGAGCCGGGAGCTCGTGGGTGTTCTCTTGCGCAGCCCCAGCCCCAGCCCTTGGCTCTGCCCCACCAGCTGCTGGTGCTCCTCAAAGCGCCCACCCACCCAAAGCTGGACCCCCCACCCCAGGACTGACCTGCCCTGGATCCGTCGTGGTGGGTTGTGGTGGCTCATGGGCATGGTCCAGAGCGTCTCCATCCAGCTCCACTTCCAGCTACAAGCAACCCAAGGGGAGGGTGAGTCCCAGCTCCCCCCCGCAGCAGAGCAGCCCTTGAGGTGCCCGGGGCAGACCCACCTCGACCTCACTGCGGCTCTTCTTGGCCTCGGCATCCTTCTGGGCGCTGTCCTGCAAATGCAACAGGGATGTCTAGGATGGGGAGGGGGAACACATGCTTCTGGGGTGTCCTGAGGGTCTGGGTGGGGGGTCCCTCACCTGGGCACGCTTGTGTGTCATGTTCCGGCTCCTCTGCAGCTTGCTGAGGAAGAGGAGGGCCCCTCGTGCGGTTTGGAAAGCCAGCGGCTTCTTGCTGACCTCCTCCGGCCCTGCAGAGAGGGGACATGGCTGTGGTGGTGAGACCCACCCTGCAAAGTAGGGGGCACCCAGCCAGCCCCAGTGGGGGCTCGGTAGGAGTGACCCCAACCCCACCCCCAAAATCTCACACCTGGAGAGGTCTTGAAAGCTTCATAAAACTGGCTGAGGTAGGTGATGAGCCCCAGGCGGTTGGGCTCTGCCATGGCGGCCATCTCGGCGCTGGAGAGGATGGGCTGGATGCCCAGCTCCTGCTCCGCCGTGTCCAGCATCATCTGGTGGGTCCGGATGGGATCCTGGGGGTCCACGGAGTCAAAGTCCCTGCAGGGAGATCCAGGCACCATCAGAGTGGGGCTCTGCAGGGTGGGGGGTCCTAGGGAGGTGGTCTCAAGGAGATGGTCTCAGGGAGGTAGTCCCAGAGAGGTGGTCCCAGGGAGATGGTTCCAGGGAGGTGGTCCCAGGGAGGTGGTCCCAGGGAGGTGGTCCCAGGGAGGTGGCCCCAGGGAGGTGGTCTCAGGGAGGTGGTCCCAGGGAGGTGGTCCCCAGCACTCACACCAGGTCGGGGCGGAAGCGGTGGACGAGGGCGCAGAGAGCCAGGCCGCTGGCCCAGGAGGTGGTGAAGTCGGTGACGGCCACGCCGTGGTACCCGGCCGTGCTGGCCTGGCACCAGCTCAGCAGCTCTTCGTAGGCATCTCCGGAGACCGCTGGGGAGGCAAGACACATGTCCCCATCCCAAAGAGCTGCGGGACATCCCCCCAGGCTGCTCCCTCCACCCCAGCATCGGTGTTTTAGTGGGGAGGGGGTTCCATGGGAGTAAGGGGAGACCTTCCCCATGCAACCCACCCCCCCAAGGCTCAATAAACGGGTTGATAAAGCATCTGCTGATATTGCAGAGCCCAGCATCAGTGCGGGACACAGGGAGGTGGATGAAGCCCCCCAGAAGGCAGCTGAGGGGGGCTGTGTCCCCACGGGGCCATGGGTAGAGGAAAAGGAAACCAGCGGTGCCACCAGGACGGAAACGCAGCCGCTACTGGGAGGGGCACGGTGGCCGGGGGACACCAGCCAGGGCTCGAGAAGGATAGGGAGGAAAATCAGGGCAGGAGCTGCTGAGGAACGGGAGTCCTGGTGCTGGGGGAGCTCTGGGGACAGGACCAGCTGCTCCTACCGGTGCTGAGCCGGTTGTAGCTCTTCCTCTTGTGGTCCACCTCCACTGTGCCCACGAGGTAGAGGTCCCGGACCTGCCGATGGGGACGTGCGGTTGGCAGGTCACCATCTGAACAGAGCCAGTGGCACCACGCAGGGAGCTGGCCCTGGCACGGGGGGGAACCCAGACCCCCCCAGAACCACCTGCACCCGCAACAGGCAATGCATTAAATGCCCTGGGGACCAACAGCTTCAGCCTCGCACCCTCCGGGGACAGGGGACCGGGCAAATCGGTGTCACCCCGCCTGCCGCAGGGGCTGGGCTGGATGGTGGCAGGGCCCAGCTGGGTACCTGGCTGGGTTTGATGGCCTGCAGGTTGATGTTGGGGTAGCGCGTGGCCGGGTTGATGCTGTACTGGCTGATGTTCTTGTTGGTGTTGTCCGGGGAGGTCTGCGAGAGGTGCTGGTAGATGCTCTCCCTGGGGGGACAGGGCCAGAGCTGGGTTCGTGCCACCGTCCTTGCCCAGTCCAGGTGTAGCCCAGTGGGATGGAGACACTCACCTCTCAGCCAGCACCTCCAGAGGGGGGGTCCCGGCTGCCCAGCGCCGCACCATCCAGGCCGCGTCGAAGGCGGCGAGGAAGCCCCTGGCCACGCCGGTGCCCAGCGGCCAGAAGGGCTGCGAAGGGAAAGGCAGAGAGATGGAGCTGGAGCTGCGTGGCCGGTCGGGGCAGCTTGGAGGAGGAGGCTGGGAGGAGGCTGGGAGCTGCCAGGCTTGGCCAAGGATGAAAGGAGGGAGCGGTGGCGGGACGTGAAGGGAGAGCACGGGTGGTTGTCTCCTCCCTGGTATGACTGTGTCTGGGGAGGAGCTGGGCTGGTCCTGCACCCTGAACCCACCCCAGAGCCATGGTGGGACTGGGGAAGGGGAGAACCCTCAGGGTGGAACCCCTCTGCTGGGAGGCCAGGCTGGGAGAGCTGGGGGGGTTCAGCCTGGAGAAGAGAAGGCTCCGCGCAGACCTTCTGGGGGCCTTGCAGGGCTTCAAGGGGCCTGGCAGAAAGATGGGGACAGACTTTGGAGCAGGGCCTGTGGGGACAGGACACGGGGAGATGGGTTGGAACTGTGAGAGGCAGATTGAGAGTGGAGAGAAGGGAGAACTTGTTGGTGCTGAGGGTGGGGAGAGCCTGGCCCAGGTTGCCCTGAGAGGTGGTGGCTGCCCCATCCCTGTCCCCATTGCAGGGGAGGTTGTTGGGGGCTCTGAGCAACCTGCTCTAGTTGCAGATGGCCCTGCTCCCTGCAGGGGGTTGCACTCGAACTCTAAAGGTCCTTTCCCACCCAACCCAGGCTGTAACTGTGATGCTGTGACCCCACCAAAGCATCCTTCTACCAGGACTTGTGGAGCCTGCCCTGGAGACGGGCTGTGCCGGGCAGTTGAGGTGAGAAACATTTAGGGAGGGGGAATAGATTACATTTCGCAGGGAGAAGGGAAGCTGAGGCGCACAAGGCTGCTCCTCGAGGGACCCTCACCTCCACCAAACAGTCTCCCACCAGCCCGAGGAGCAGCCGGGCCCCATCGTGCTCCCGCACCAGCGCCGCGTTCTCCGAGCGCATCATGCAGGTGAAGTCGAACATGTCAACGTCCGGCTGGTGCCGGTGGTTGAGGGCGAACTCCAGTTCGGGCAGGCGGTAGTTGGTGGAGAAGTTGGCGGCTTCTTTGGCGTAGCTGAGGAGAGCAGCCTGGTTGACGTTCTCCGGGGCCAGGAGGCTCTCGATGTCCGCTTTGTCCTGCGGGGATGGGGTGAGGCTGGCTGGGATGCGGAGGGGGATGATTGCCCCCCAGCTCTGGGCTGAAGCTGTGCCACTGGCCCTGGCTCTGGGAACCCCGCTAAAAGCATTTTTCCCCCAGCACAGGCAACGGCTGCTGAAGCCCTCAGCATCCAGGAGTGCACGGTTGAGCCAGCACCCGTGGTTTGCATCCCACCCATGGCGATGGGATCCCATCCCTGCCCTCCTCACCTGGAGGATGACCCCCTTCTTGAGCAGGCTCTGCTTCTTGGCCGTCATGACAAAATAGTGAGTGTCATCCTTGTAGTAGACGATGTTCTCCAGGTCGATGCCTGGTGGTGGGGAAGGGGCTGAGCTGAGCCACAGGGCAGAGCCAGAGCCATGGGGAACCCCCACCCTGGGCTCAGCCACCAAATGTCCCCTGCAACGAGGTCCCACGTGGGGACACACATCCCATCACACAGGGGACATCCCAGTGCTGAGCTTCCAGTTGCACCAGGAGGGGCCGGGGAGACCCAGCACCCCCCAAAACCGAGGCTGGAACCACCGACCCGTTTTGTTGTAGAGGTTTTGGAAGAATCGCTGGTTGTAGATTCGGGCCACGCCGCTGATCTCGGCCACCTCCACCTCGGCCTGGCTGTGGCGGTTGATGAAGTTGGTGGTGATGCCGATGGCCAGCTTCCCCCGCGTCTCCTTGCGCTTGAACCCTGCGAGATGGGAGAGGCGTGAGCCCCCCATCCCACCCCACCCACCCCGTAACCATCCTTGGGGGTGCAGGGGACCCGCTGCCGTCACCTTCGGGGACAAATTTGCCACCACCGGCTGAGATGAGAACGTCGAACTCGTAGTGGTTGAGGGGCGAGGAGTCAGGGTGTAGCACGGCTCGCCAGCCGCCTGCGGGGAGAGGGGCGAGGGACCGTCATGAACCACAGGATCAATCAACGAGGTTGGAAAAGACCACAGAGATCATCAAGTCCAACCTGGAACCTATTCCCTAACCTATCACCAACCTATTACCCAAGATCATCTCATCATCTCAATCTTGTCCCTGAGGACATCATCCAACCTCTTCTTGAACACATCCAAGGACGGTGACTCCACCACCTCCCTGGGCAGCCTAGTCCAGTGGGGAATCACTCTCTCTGGAAAAAAGTTCTTCCTAACGTCCAGTTAAACCTCCCCTGACGCAGCTTAAGGCTGTGTCCTCTCGTTCTGAAGTGTTGGGTCTCAGCCAGGACCTTTTCATCCCAAGGTTGCTTTTCATCCCCACTCCCCCCGCAAAGGCATGTCCTGGGCTGGCAGAAGAGCTTGAGGGGCTCAGAGTGGCCACTCGCTGCCCTGCTCTTGTCCCCGGCCACGCCACCCACCCCGCAGCGATACCTTACCCTGCCCGTCCTCCTTGCCTGTGGCGGGGACGAGGCCCTTGAACTGCACCTTGATGTGCACCTCCACCCCCAGGAGCAGAGCCACCTTCAGCAGGATCAGCTGGAGCTGGCGGATACCTGGGAGGGGAGAGGGCAGCGCTCGGGGCTGAGCCTCCTGCTCCCAGGGCTGCAGAGCTCGGCCACCTTCCCTCCCCCGAACTCACTGATATGGTCCAAGGTGCCGGTGCAGAAGCGCCCGTAGAACTTCTTGGCGCCCAGCGCCCGCAGGTCGTGGATGGTGAAGGGCCAGAGGTGCAGGACGTTGTTGCGGGAGAAGGAGTCGCGCTTCTCGAGCAGCACCACGCGGGCGCCCAGCAGAGCCAGCTCGATGGCCACCCGCAGCCCGCAGGGACCGGCCCCCACCACCAGGCACTGCCGAGGGGACGGGTGGCGTGAAGGGGATGGGCACCCAAGAGCAGGGCTCTGGGGAGATCCCCGGTTTGCTCAGCACCACCACATCGTCTTCAGGTCAGGATCTGGCCCTCCCCAGTATTCCCCGTTTCTGAATCTCCCTGCAGAGTTGGGGGGCCCTGTGGGGTGTCCTCCCCTCCCTGGCTGCCTGAACCTTGCCTTGGCACAGGGCAGTGGCAGCAATTAAAGCTCCCGGCAAGATAAGGCACCCGGAACGTGGACATTTCACCAGCAACATCCTTGAAACCAGGACTCGGGTTTGATCTGCTCAGGACTGGGGGCACCAGTAGTGAGGACAGAAGCCACCAGCTCTAGGACAGGGGGACAGAAATAGGGTCCCCCAGCCCACTCGGACATCCTACCCTGGCAGGCTCCTGTGCCCTAGAAAGGACTCAGCAGGTTCTCCACCTTTTTGCAGCCCGGCCATGAGGTGTCCCCAGTGAGGAGGGACACTGCTGGCTGGGTGGCACCAAGNACCCCAGCTCCCTCAGCCTCTCCTCACCCTTCCCCATCCTCATTGCCCTGCACCCGCGCTCCCGGTACCTTGGTGCTGGCACAGGCTGTGCCCTGCTCGTAGTCCTTGTGCGCGGCTTTCTTATCCAGCTTGCTCCACAGCGCCTTGGCGCTCCAGTAGTTGAGTTGAGCCTTGAGGCCGTGGTAGAGCTGCAGCCCTCTGCCCTGCAGCCCCAGCTGCTGGCACAGCTCCCCGAAGCAGCTCAGCACCTCCCGGCACTCCCCGGCATGCACGAACCGCTCGAAGGTGGCATGAGCCGGGTTGCCCGGCTCACCGGCCGGCACGCTCATCCTGCTTCACCCAGCACCCTGGCGAGGGACACGGAGATAAGCAGGGAGGGGACCCCCCCCCGGACCCTCAATCCTCAAACCCACCCAGTACCACACCTGGTGTCTCGGCGTGAGGTTTCCCAGCCAGGGGCGTCGTTGGGTGATGGGGCTACCGAAACGGGGGGCCCTTTCCGGCAGCGGCTGCTGGAGCCTCCCGCGGGTGCTGCAGCCAGGGAGCCACGGTGTCACCCTGCCACGCTGACGTCAGCGGAGGGGACGGCGAGGGCTGCGAGCGGCTTCCTCCACACGGCGCGTACCTGCGGCGGCGAGAGCAGAGCGAGGCGTTTCGCAGCAAGAACGAGGCGTTTCGGAGCAAAGACGACGCTTCCTTCCTCTTCACCCTCTCGGCCTCACCCGGGGAGGGACGGGACAGGGGGGTGTTCTGCCCGCTGGGACAAAGTGTTGCTGCCTCAAAAGACCCAGTCCTGGGGTAGGAAGGAGCAGGATCGGACCCATCTCACCAGCCTGGCTTTCGTGACCAGATTGGGGCCACTTTCCCCTCCACCTCCACCTCTGCCACCCCCGGAGCGGGGAGGAAGGAGATTAGCACAGAGGAAGCACCGGTGGGGAAACCAAAACAAGCTAAACCACCGCGCGAACAAATCACACCCCATCGCACTCCATCACCCCAGGGATCCTGTGGGAGGAGAGGCGCAACCCATTTCCCCATGGGCCCCCAAACCCCTTCCCCACTCCCAGCGTCTCCCAGGGGACCAGAGCTCCTTGCATCTGCCTCCCACCCCTGGCACCTTCCTCCCCCCCAGCACCGTCCCGTGCCACCCTCTGTCTTGCCAGCCCCAGCACGAAGCACAAAGCTTTGGCCCTTCTAGCCGTTGTCCCCAAGGCGTGGGGTTGAGAAAGCTTAACCCAGCCCGGTGCAGACGTGGCACTGCCACGGAGGAACTGGTGGGAAGGCTCCGGAACCCGGGTTCTACCTTTGAACCATCGCTCTTTGCCCTCTCGCCACTTGGCATTACCGGTAGGCGCACGGCGGCACCTCGAAGGTGGGTGGAAGGATGGGCAGGAGGGGGAAGGATGCCATGACCCAGCCAAGCTGCCCTCACTGGGGTGGGGGAAAGGAGGCGTTTAATTTAAGCCTGGGCTTAAATTTAGGCTGGAAAGGTTGAATTCTAGCTGGGTTTCGAGTTTGGTCTCGCCCCAGCAGCTTCCGGATACACACACACATGAGCTTTGCAAGGTCAGCTGGAGCTATAAAGGATGCAAAGCACTTCTGCAGGTCACCTTCTCTCTGCCAGCACCGCAGCCAGGAAATCCCGGCCTTTTAACCTCTTCCTTCCTGGGCAGACACAAGGATAAAGCTTCCAGCCAGGCCGGAGCAGGAGCTGGCACCCACCGGTCCCCAGAGCACAGCCAGAGAACACGACCTGTGCATTTGTGGCAGGGCTGCAAGACCCAGGGACCGATTTCTGCTCTTGCCCTCAGTGCCGCCAGCTCTCTGGTCCTGCCAGCGGCACAAAATGAGCCTGGGGAAACTGAGGCAGAGCTGCAAACCTCACCGGAGAGCCCAGCCGTGCTGTGCCACCCGTGCTTCCCAGGCAGGAGCTCCCGTTACTGCGCTGGCTCTTGCCAAAGCCCCCACAGAGCAGCCCCAGGGCCACGGGGCAAAGGCAGCAGCACGTTGGGCGCCCCCGCTCCAGCATCACCAGCCCCCGGCTCCAAAATAAAACCATCCCAAGGCTTCGATTCCCACTGGCTACGGCGCTGGGAGGAGCGTGCCACCCAGGAAAGCTTTCCATCCCCGGCGCGTTGGCAGAGAGGCTCAGTGGAGGCAGAACAAGCTTTGTGGTGTTACACCAAGTTTCCTTCGGAAATGACGCCGGTGCCAGCACACCGTGTCCCCTTTGGCACCCTCCAACCACCCCCCGAACCAATTCAAGCGAGGACAGAAACCTCCCCAGAGACTCAGCTTCTGCAAGTTCCACGCAAAGAAATCAACCACTTTGGACGCAGCAAGGGCAGCGGCAGCGCAGCAGGGCAGGGAGCTGCTCTCTTCGTGAAGGCTTTTTGTGTTTTCTTCCTTTCCAACTGCTCCTGGGAGCCGGAGGGAGGAGGCTGGGGGGTTGCAGCCAGCCCTGACTCAGCTCCTGCTGATGCCTCTGGTTGGAGAGGCTGCAGAGGCACAGCCCGCAGGGACACCACCCAGGACCTGCACATGTGGAACATCCCTGGGACAGGGACCCCTCATCCCGCTTGGCAGGTCGGGGTGTCCCCCCTGCCCTTGCACGGAGAGAAGCAGCCCCTTGGGAGATGGTGGAGGGACCCATCCTGGGGGTGCTGCTGAGCTCACCTCTTCCAGGCCTGTGGAAAAAGGGTGGGAAAGGACACAGCTCCACACGGAGCTAATGAAAGCCGGGAGGATTTCCAGCAGCAGCAGATCCCCTTCCAGCTGAGCCTCTCGCCTCATCCCTGTGCTGCTTCCCAGTATGGACCAGGCTGCTCCAGGTTTGGGAGCCAGCCTAGAGACCCCTGGGCTGGGCTGGACCCTGGGAAAGTCCTTCCAGCATCTTCAGGGATGGCCTCAAGGTCGGAGGACAAGATCGAGGGTTTCTTGGGGCAGCTCCACAGCTCAGCCAAAGATCCTGCCCTCGCCCACTGCCTGAGCTGGGCTGGTACTGGGAGGGGGCAAAGACAGCGGGTGTTGCTTTTCCCAGTATTACTGGGCTCAGGAGAAACACCCCAGGGGTGGGACCAGGCAGGGAGATCGCCTTGGCCGACCCCGTGGAAACCTGCCCTAATTTGGCTGGGTTTTAATCCTTGGAGGGAAGGGAAAAAAATCCCCGCTGGCTCCTCTGGTTTGAACTGGGGCTGTGGGTGTCTGGGCACAGCCCAGCTGAGCCCCTCACCCAATAAGCCCCTGGTGGGGAGCTGCGGGGAGAAGGGCTGAAGGAAAGGGGTCAAACCTGCCTCCAGCAGCGGCGAGGGCAGAGGGGGGCGCGCGGGGACGGGGGTTGTGGCGGAGGAGGTTCCCTTTCGAGGGTGCATAAACCCCCCCTTGGAAAGCACCTTCAAAACTCCCCCCCCCTCCTCCAAGGTGCAGGACCCAGTCTGGACTTGGCAGCAGAAGTGGGCACTTCTTGGCGGCATTTTGGTTCTCCACATTCCTGGGCAGGGACAACACTTGACGGGAAGTAAACCTGGCCCCCTTCTTTTGTCTTCCCCCCCAGCACCAATCCCACAGAGGGGAAGGTTGCCCACAGCCAAGCTTCGCATNTCTGCGCTGGACTCTCTCCTCCTCCTGCTTCTCTCTTTGACAGGAGACGTGTTTTGGGGCTCGGGGATGAACCCCGGTCTCGGTGGGGACCCAAATTCTCCAGAGCCCTTCACCCAGCCCACGCACAGGGGCCGGGTCCCTGACCCCCCCTCAGCCGGGGGCTGGGGCACAGCCCTGACCCCTCAGCTGGGGCTCCCTCCCAGGGGGAGCCCTGGCTCAGCCCTCCCCCTGCACCCCCAAAGCTCTTCCCACCCCATCCCACTGGGAGCACTGGTGCTACTGGGAAGGGAGGGGAGGAGGAGGAGCGGGCGCTGCTCTCCCTTTGTCCAAGGGACCAGGGGGGCAAAGCCAAAGGGCTGGAGGCAAAAGCAGCCAGGAGGGGGTCAGGGGGACCCCAGTGCCCCCCAGGACAGGCCTGGGGGTGGCTCAACTGCAGACCAGTGACCGAGCATCCCCCTCAGCATCCCGGGGACACGCAGGACACGGGCACGGCGGGGCTGAGCTCACCCCTCCTCCAGCACCCCCAAAACACCCCTGGGCTTTGGCAACACCCCCTAACACCCCTCAACCCTCCCAGTCTCCCCAGTCCCCCCCAATCCCCATCCCCAGCTTGGGGACCGCCCTGCGGGATGC
>WEIS01073616.1:23685-36513 GCA_013389965.1 Todus mexicanus | reverse complement strand
AGGGCATCCCTCCAGGATGCCAGTGCTTCCAGCACAGTGCTTCCTCACCAGAAGGCTGTCCCCAGCCCCTGACCCACCAACAACAGAACCACCCATGAAATTTGCTTCAATACTCTTTGTTATTGTCCAGCACTGGCTGACATTAAGATCAGCGGCATTTCTCCTTCCTCCTCTGCTGCTACTGCTCCAAGTCACTCTGAGGAGTCAGAGGCAGCACATTAAGAAGATAGAAAAGCCAGAATCTTGTCCAAATCGCCTGTGTTTATAGCTATACTTATTTGATAGTACATGAGCTATCCAACACTATCAAAGAGCTAAAAAAAATCATTTGGTTTGTTAAACAAACTTTCAGGAGGAGGGTTTACGTAAATTATATTTAACACAGGTGTTCGCAGCACCAATTAGCAGCAAGGTGAAACTGCAACAGGCACCATTTTCTTTCCCATAGTGTTTGGTTAATGCTGTGCTCCTGTGACAAAATACCTACAGGGCTGTCCTCGAAAAACATTTTCTGGCTATCAGAATGCGCAACGTGATTATTTCAGTGCTACACCACTTTGCTGCTGCCCAGTAATCTCCGTTTTGCAGTGCTGTCAACTTAACGGGGGAAAAAAAAAACCCATCCAAATGCTGTATCTTGCCTCTCTCTGCTTACCTGCATCACTGTGATGATTGTGTATTATAGAGGGGTATGAAGCGTCTGGTCTCAGGTGTTTCCCATGCACCAGCTTATTTCCAGCAAACAGGAAGGAGCAAAGCCTGGTTCCTAATGGAAAAAATCAGCTTTTTCTAGAAAAAGCCCCGCAACTCTAAGTCTGGCAGGGCCTCCAAGTCTACTTCTTCTTGCACTCACCGCCTTGGATCTCCACACAAACCACACACCAAGGAATTTCATCAGCCTAAGCAGGGTGCACAGCAAGACCTGGTATAGATGCTATAGGTTAGTCAAAAGCTTTGGGAGCAAACCACTCAGCCTCATTCAACCTCTACATGTCCTACAGGCTACGCCGCTGCTCTTCTCCAGAAATTCACACTGATTTCTTCCCCCATAATATTTCCTGTAAAGAACTGAAGGGCACGTAGAACTAAATCATCTATTTATCAATTTCAGGCTAACTACCACCTTCCACCAGCAGCTCAAATCCCATTTGTTAAGAGACTGGCAAATATTTGATATTCATCTATCAGGAAATTTGGGTAACTATTGACTTCAGTCCTCAATGCAAAGAACGTAGCCTCAGAAACGTGGTGGGGGAAAAAAGGACTTTTCTCTTTGGCATGAAGTTCGTATCTGAGTTGACTTTAGTGCTGTATTTCACCAAAACACTCAGATTTTACTGTCAGGTCATTTCAATGGCATCATAGTCCTGGTCCTAAGAAAATTCACTGTCACGAGACAGAAATTGTTACACAGAGAATGAGCGTAGCAGTCTGCAGGATGCGTGACAAAAAATGGACAAAAGTGGACAAAAAATAAGCTAAATTAGCAATTTTAATACATTTTGGTCTGCAAGGAAGAAGCCTTGCGATTCAGTGCAGCCTTCATGCAGCAAAAACTCATCCTTGCATACCTAAAAGTCAGATGCTAAGCAACACGCCTGATTTCCAGAAAACTGCAAATGCTCGCTACCCCTGAAAGCCAGGTCATTTCTATTTGAATTTCTATCTGCAATGCACAGCAGATCTACATGAAATCAACTGTCATGGTCATTTCACTTCAAAATTATACTTGTCTCTCCAAACAGTCCTGCCACTGTACATTATCTCCGCGGGGTATTTGCTTTAAAATATTTGAAGATCCATCCAGGGGCCAGACTCTCGCCAGTGGCGCCCAGTGACAGGACAAAGGGTAACAGGCACAAACTGGAACCCAGGAGGTTCCAGCTGAACAAGAGGGAAAATTTCTTTGCTGTGAGGGTGGCAGAGCCTGGCCCAGGCTGCCCAGAGAGACTGGGGAGTTCCCTTCGCTGGAGAGATTCTAAACCCACCTGGATGCAGGAATCCTGGACAACCTGCTCTGGGTGACCCTGCTTTAGTAGGGGAGCTGGACGAAATCATCTCCAGATGTCTCTTCCAACCCTTACCAGTCTGTGATAACTAAAAGGAAAATACATTCAACCACCTGCACATATGCAACGTGTTTGCCAACACTTACCAAAAGATTCTCGGGTTTGAGGTCCCTGTGGACAATGTTCTTGCTGTGAATATAAACCAGGGCTTCACACAGGTCAGTGATCATGACAGCGGCATCGTGCTCAGTGAACTTCACGCTCTCTATGATTGCATCAAATAAGTCCCCTCCTGGCACATACTCTAGGATCAGGTAGATCTCAGCTTCTGTCTCATACACTTCTATTAAACTTACTATGTTGGGGTGAGAGAGACTCCTAATGATCAGAATTTCACTTTCCATCATGTCCTCTTTTCCCTTCAGCTTGGATTTATCAACGATTTTCATGGCATAGATCTGATTGGAGTCACAGTGGCGACATTCCTTCACCACTGCGAAGTTCCCGTCCCCAATAGTTCTGCCAATCTCATAGTGTTTTTCCACATCAGTTCTGGTTTTGATGGAGTGCCTCCGGCTGACGTTTTCCAAGCCCTGAGCCTTGTTTTCTTCTTTATTCATTCTCCGCTCCCCTGTTTTTTCTCGCCGTGTCACGTCGCTCTCCCTACGCATGATATGCCCCTCTCTTCTGGCCCCCTCCTCTTTAGCCCTTTGTCCCTCTCTGCCCTCCCTATGTGCTTTAGACGGTTTCTCAGCATCCCTCAGCGCATCTTTCTTTAGCCAACCACTTTGATTCACTACACAGCTACTTCCATGCTCCTCCTTCGCCTCATGAGTCAGCTGCAGCCCTTCTACAGCGCTCTTCTTGATTTTTACTACTTCCTTCCCGCGGTTTTCAAGTTTCTCCACCTCCCTTTCCTTCTCAGCGCCCCTTTTTTGCTTCTCCAGCCCTTCATTAGCATTCCTATGCAGGGGCTTCCACACCCTCCTGCAGCCATTATCTTTCCAAATGGTTTCCTCACCTTCCAGGCAAGTTTCTGAAGGTTTTCGGCAACTCCTGAGTTTTGCATTTCTTTCTAGATGGTACCTCTGGCACGCCCCTGGGCTCAGGCCTCTGTTCTCAGAGGAGGTCTCAGCCCACCTTTCCCTCTGTAACTTCTGCCTGGCCTGCCTTTCCTGTTCGCACTTCTCACACCTCACCACCTCCTCTGAACCCTCTTCTAATCCCTCTTCATGGTACCTCTCGCTTTCTTGGCTTTTTCTAAACGGCTTCACTCCTTGCTCACTGCCCCAGCTCTCTCTAGTCCATTTTTTTTTGGTTCTCATTTTTTCCTCTTGCTTTGTCTTGGCTTGACTTTTTCCTTCAGGTCCAGCTACCGGTTTGGGAGACACGCCCTCGCTGCAGTTCCTGGTAATTTCTGCCTCATCAAAGCCGCTGTCCACTTTCGAAGCCTTGTCGTACAACCTGCTCTTCAGTTTTTGGGACTGTTCCTCATTCTGCTGAACGGCAACACTGGCAGCATAAGGGTTTTCAGGATAAAGTTCTTGCAACACCACTTCCAGGCTCTGCAAAGTAAGAGGCTCCTTCCCCATAGCGATGAACGCATCCCCTTCCCTGAAGAAGTCCGAAACGCTTCGGATTTCTCTGCCTCTCAGATTGTAAAGCTTTCTCACCCGGTCATTCTTCCAGCGTGGAAATCCCAGAGCTTCTGAAATGTCAGCCGTCAGCTGTTCAAAGGTCTGGACCGACCTCCTGTTGAGAAGCAAGGTTATCCTTCTGAGCGTGTGTCCGCCGGGTTTCACCACGGTAATAATCCTTGGCTTCACGGGACTGTGCTCGGAATGTATCGTGTGAAAACCATTACGGGGATTAAAACACGGGGACCTGTGGCTGCTTTCACTCCCGCACGGCTTCCCATAGTTTCCACGACCAAGAGGAGGACAAGTCCCTTGGAGTTTCCTCTCTTTCACTTTGGAGCTCGCGTTTTGCGACGAGTGGTCAAACAGGCCTCGGCGTCCTAAAGGCAAACGGAGAGCAGCTGTATTATTCATTTGGCATCATCAGATCTTTCTAAACGATAGTTTTCTACGTCTCAGTGCTTGTGACCTCAGAGAGTAAGGATCATAAAGAAGTCATAAAGAACTCGAACTTCTACCAAGGGGCAGCTCCACATCCACGCAGCTGCAAACATTTTCAATTCTGTGAGAAAACGTAAATGCACAGAAAAGTGCTATCAAAAAAAACCCAGATAAATAGATCCTTCTTCTAAATTCTCCCATCTTCTAGAAATCCTCAAAAATAAAAATAATAAAAACGGGGCTACTTGTGCCAGGACTGCTGAACCATCTGGATGCATTCTCTTATGAATCTACCTACCCCGAACTCACGCAATTCCTTTCCGAACCAAATTACTTACAATTCTGGCCTCTGTAAACCCTGTGGCAACAAGTTCCACGATTACATTACCCGAAGTAAAAGCAACTAATTATTTCTGTTTTCAAATTGCTACCAGATGGCTCTGTGTGTGCGGCCTTATATTCTTAAAAATAATTATCTCCTCCTCACCTTGGACCATTCGATTTAGTTTCTAGACTTGGGTAACAAATTAATTAACGAGATGCTTTTTTAAAAAAAACATTATTTTGTAATAATTTTACAGCAACTTTATAGTGCATTGGTACAAAGTATATAGTACATATTGTACAAGGCCAGGTTGGGTGGGGCTTTGAGCAACCTGGTCCAGCAGGAGGTGTCCCTGCTCATGGCAGAGGGGATGAAACTGGATGATCTTTAACGTCCCTTCCAACCCAAACCATTCAGTGATTCTATACATGTAATAGAAAGGTCATTCAATGTTTTCTACCTTAAAGAAACGCCACCTAAGATTTGTTTGATAATTGGAGTAGTGGTTTTCCAGTATTTTGATTTGACTTTTTTTTTTTAATTCTACAAATTCTGTAAAATCACACAAAGCCCTGAATGTCCTCCAGAGCCATGGACAATTTTCCCTCTGATATTTCAACGTTGAGCACCAACCAAATTAAACAGCACCATTCCCTCACACATCGTTCTGAAAAGGAAGAACTGAAAACGTAAGTAGTTTGGTTATGGACAGACCAAGCTGTAACCTAATTCGTTGTCTAGAATCACCATAATAAGCCAAGAATAATAACATCCCCTTAAAGCCTTCTGATTTCTTGTACGTATTAAGATTAAAACTTAATTACAAAGCAATTCTTCTCAGCCTCAAGAAATGAACGTTCAGAACGAGCTCACAGAGCACTTTCAACACCATTTAAGTCTTGCAGCTCAGTTGGGAACAAACATTTGGTACGTATGAACTAAGAGGACCAAGCAAAAAAAGCAGCAGCCAGAATGATTACTGAGCCACCACGGGGAAATTCCCCCACACAACTGGTTAATCTCCCAAGAGAATCCCACCCATTTTCCTATGTTATTATTCCTACAAAGTCACAGTGCAGCGGGGAAACCCACAGAGGAAAACCTGTGCCCGCGAGCGTTCCTCCTGGTGTTCAGGTTAACGTACAGAGCTCTGGCAACCTCAAGCCAAAGACATTTTGGGTTTCAAGCGCTGCGAAGCCATTCGCGGCGTTTCAAGCAACGTATTTTTATTTATCCTTTCCATCAAGGGAAAAGGGAGCGAAGAGGAAATAAACTTCCTCACCCAGAGCAACGAGCCAAACGGAAAACTACAAGCGCTGCCTAAAATAACCCGGCGTATCCAAAAGGCCAGGGGTTGAGCGGAGCAAGCCCAAGAGGAGACGCCGCTCCAGAGCTCCGCTCTGCTCTTGGCTTTGCTCAATGTACCACGACGGACACTTCATTGCGCTGCTCCCGCCAGCTGAGCGCCGTGTGCCCCCCAGCACGTCCCTTAACTCTTGGCTTCGTTTTCTTCCTCTTGTCAAATGAGATAGATGCTCCTTCTCCGAATAAATATTACAAAGAAGCCCGGCTGCCAGGACGCTGATGGAAGACGTAAGCATTATATAAGAGCTACGTGTGACTAATGCTCGGTGGTTGCGCAAGTTATTTCTGTCTCCATTCTGCTTTTTCAGGATGATGATCTCTTGTTATCAAAAGATGACTACGTACCTGCTAGTGATTTTTCAGCAGTCAGATATTTACATTCCGCCCAGAAAAAAAAAAAAAAAAAAAAAAGAAAGAGCCTACGGTGAATGGGGAAGGAAATAAATAAATAAAATTCAGATGTAATAATAGTTCTCAGAAATCTAAATCAACTCTGGAACACGCTGGTTACCAGGAACTGCCGAAGCTCTGAATTTAATCAGCATTTCCAGATTCTCGCATCCCCACTGCCATCGGAGCATTATCTTGCTTGTGGGAACGGTGTGTGACATTTTTACCACTTGGAATCTTGGTACAACATAAAACCAACGCTGCGCTAATAATGGCTTGTCCCACAGATTATGTTTCCCCCAGCTCTGCTATTATCACACCTTTCTAGAAACCATTCATTTGAAGTTCCTGGCTGCGCCGTCGACTGTTTCTGTTACCCAAACATGAATGAGGTTTCCTTTCTTCACTAAATCACCCAAGCCTTAAACAGAAATCACATTTATTTTTGACTTCTATAACTGACAGAATAAAAACAATTTTATGCAATTATTAAGGAAAGTGGCTTTGTGCTTTTTAAACTGGCTTCATTCCTGGTCAAAACCAGTTTGGCACAAGCCACAAGTTCGTATATAATCGGTTGAGGAAAGAGAATAACGTTACATCTTTTTCTAAGATGAAAAAGGAAGTTACCCAAACGCTTAACTCGGCGCATAAAGGAATCTCCTTAAGTGTTATGAGGAAAGGGGAAGCGTCAAATTTTGTCCAAGTGGTGGTCACAATGACTATGCATTACATAAAATAAAAAAAATATCCCTTTCGATTGCTTGCTACAATGATTTCAGTCACAATGTCTGTTGTTTTCCAGTTATGCTATATTTATTTTAACCGAGACACACGAAGCAAGCCTCAATCTGTCAGCAAGGCGCAGGCACTTAAAGCGGTAACAGGCAATTCTAGAAAGCCTTCAAAGGTCACGCACATGCACGGATCCTATAGCTACAATCTATATTGCTTCGAAAATCTTGTTTCCATATTTATGTACAAGTGGGAGAGGGAGGAAGAGGGAGGTGGCATCAGAAACACACTTCCATGAGCCTGAGCGCTGCCAAATGATACATCAGAGAATAAAGTGCTGTTTTTCTTCTGCTGTCCTTACTGACAGCTAACGGTTAGCAAATACACANGAAAGAAAGAGCCTACGGTGAATGGGGAAGGAAATAAATAAATAAAATTCAGATGTAATAATAGTTCTCAGAAATCTAAATCAACTCTGGAACACGCTGGTTACCAGGAACTGCCGAAGCTCTGAATTTAATCAGCATTTCCAGATTCTCGCATCCCCACTGCCATCGGAGCATTATCTTGCTTGTGGGAACGGTGTGTGACATTTTTACCACTTGGAATCTTGGTACAACATAAAACCAACGCTGCGCTAATAATGGCTTGTCCCACAGATTATGTTTCCCCCAGCTCTGCTATTATCACACCTTTCTAGAAACCATTCATTTGAAGTTCCTGGCTGCGCCGTCGACTGTTTCTGTTACCCAAACATGAATGAGGTTTCCTTTCTTCACTAAATCACCCAAGCCTTAAACAGAAACCACATTTATTTTTGACTTCTATAACTGACAGAATAAAAACAATTTTATGCAATTATTAAGGAAAGCGGCTTTGTGCTTTTTAAACTGGCTTCATTCCTGGTCAAAACCAGTTTGGCACAAGCCACAAGTTCGTATATAATCGGTTGAGGAAAGAGAATAACGTTACATCTTTTTCTAAGATGAAAAAGGAAGTTACCCAAACTCTTAACTCGGCGCATAAAGGAATCTCCTTAAGTGTTATGAGGAAAGGGGAAGCGTCAAATTTTGTCCAAGTGGTGGTCACAATGACTATGCATTACATAAAATAAAAAAAAAATCCCTTTCGATTGCTTGCTACAATGATTTCAGTCACAATGTCTGTTGTTTTCCAGTTATGCTATATTTATTTTAACCGAGACACACGAAGCAAGCCTCAATCTGTCAGCAAGGCGCAGGCACTTAAAGCGGTAACAGGCAATTCTAGAAAGCCTTCAAAGGTCACGCACATGCACGGATCCTATAGCTACAATCTATATTGCTTCGAAAATCTTGTTTCCATATTTATGTACAAGTGGGAGAGGGAGGAAGAGGGAGGTGGCATCAGAAACACACTTCCATGAGCCTGAGCGCTGCCAAATGATACATCAGAGAATAAAGTGCTGTTTTTCTTCTGCTGTCCTTACTGACAGCTAACGGTTAGCAAATACACAGATTTCTTATCAATAATCTTACGAGGTCATNACTGTGCTCTGATACTGTGACTATAAACATTAACATGGATGGACGCGCATCTACTTATTTTTAACCACATATAAATTCATAGATTCATAGAATGTCAGGGGTTGGAAGGCACCTCAAGAGATCACGGAGTCCAACTCCCCCGTTGGAGCAGGATCACCCAGGGCAGGTCACACAGGAACACATCCAGGTGGGTTTGGAAAGTCTCCAGAGAAGGAGACTCCCCAACCTCTCTGGGCAGCCTGGGCCAGGCTCTGTCACTCCCACAGTGAAGAAGTTCCTCCTCATGTTGAGGTGCAACTTCCCATGTTCAAGCTCACACCCATTATTCCTTGTCCTATTGCTGGACACCACAGAAAAGAGCCTGGCCCCCTCCTCCCGACACCCACCCCTCAGATATTTGTAGGCACTGCTAAGATCCCCTCTCAGCCTATCTACATATGCAGGATCACTAAATATATCAATATCTAGGATGATGCAAAAAGATTAAGAAGGTAGAAAACTGCAGGGAAGGAGCATGGCTGAGGAGGCTGCTGAGGATGGTTGCTGTGGAAGGGCAGAGTTAGGCAACAGGGCTGCTCAAGGGCACCACACATGCCACCTAAACTGCACGCAAGGGAGAAAACCGGGACTCACAGAGTGTTACGGAGCACCAGCTGATGAAGATGACATGATGGTCTAGTAAACGACCACACCAAGTCCCTGGAGAAGCAGGAAGGGTGGGACAAACAGGGGTTTAGAGGCTTGATAAGGCAGAGGGAACAATAAGTTAAGCATCCACCGACCAGATCCCTCCCTGGAGAGAAAACTGTTGCTTGCAGCGAGCGCCGCTTTCGTGGTCGAGTTCTAAAAGCCAGTTCACAAACCATTTGTGATAGTTCCAGTCAACCCCACTGAGGGGGAGGAAGGCACTGGGGAGAAACCACAAAAATTCCTCTGGGAGGCCTCTCCTCGTAGGGTTGTGACTCAACCTGGCACTAGAGTAAAATAAAGTGAGCTCCAAAGACTGAAGATCCGCGTAAGGTCGGCACACAGAGCTTCAACCAACCTCTATCTTAACAAACTGCCCGGCTACACCCCCTGCGACAGTAGAGTAACGGGGTTTGCCACCTATTCTTGCAATTCCAAGTGGATTGCTGCCATTTGTCCTTCAAAACTTAGCCCTTCCCTTGACCAGCCTCGAAGTTTTTGTTCGTTAATTAAAATTTCACCGCTCCTCTCACATCCCTTCTTGGCTCTCCTGCTCGAGATCACAGATTCAGTAATTAACTGAATGGTTTACTCAGCAGCTAATTCTGCTATCGAAGCCACAGGTTGCGGCGGAATTAATTTTTCACAAGGAGCATTACAAGGTGATTTAAACCAGAAGGCAACGCTGCCATAGGATCTAGTTATGCCTTTAGTTTTGGTGACTAAGACGGCGGTTTTTAAGCCCTGCAATTTCTTTAGAGGACCTTGGATCCAAATTAGAGCCTCTACCTATAAAAGCAACCGTGAAAACTCCCCAAAACATTAGCAGTGCTCTTCACACAACTTGCTCGTGACAGGATATATGGGTCCCAATACAGCATGAACAAAATACTGTTTCAAATGAGGAAGGGAAAGAACAGCACTAAAAACGTCAGGTTTTTTCCTTAAGGCCCAGTAATTCCTGCTGAGGACACGCAGAAGAAAAACCACGGGGGGAAAAAAGCAATCATAATTGGAACCCAAACCATTTAATTCATATTGAAGGCTCAATAAATATCTTAAAGAACATTTCTGGCCTTTCACTTGGAGCAGCTGAGTATGTAGTTCACCCAAGTCCCAGTTTGCACTGGTGGTCAGCTCCAGGATGGAATCCTTGTCCTCTGGAAGTGTCATCTTCATCTCGTCTTCTTGCTGTAAATTATTGAAATGCTGCAACTTTCGGGGCTGGCAGACACCGTCAGTGCCCGAGACTGAAGCAGAAGCAGCACGAGTCTCGACGTACTAAATTAGTTAGGCGGAAAGAAAAATACGATCACAAGGCATCCTTTTACAGCAAGTAAATTTTACATGGGTGTTATTTACAGCCCTGCCGTTGGAAGCACCGCTGCTGTTTGCAGGTGGAAATTGCAGATGGAGATTGTAATAGGCAAGAGGTAAAGTGTGAGGGTGAGAACAGGAGCGGGTCAGAAAGTCAGGTTGGATGCTGAGCGTAAGCAAAGGCATTGGGAACCTCCTTTGCAATTCTACCTGCTTTTATTGCCACTTAAAATACTAGTTTCACCTTGATGTCATTAAAAAAAACAACCCTGGAAAAACTAAATGCACAAAACCAGGTGACTACGTCAAGAGGACATAACCACCATCATCATTAAGAGAGCACAAAATTAAAGTTGTCAGTGTGACTTAAATTCAATTCCTCCTCGCCCACAAGGTAGTTCAGAAGCTGATAGAGTTTCTCCTGTGTCTACTCCAGGGGACAGTGGATCTTTCTTTACAGATAAACTGGGATCAGTACCACGCCATAAAAAACCCAAATCTAATTAGAAGAGCTGAAAAGCGTGCAGTGAAAGAATACGGGAAGAAGAATAGTTTCTCTGTGTAAAGCCCTGAAGAACTGGGTTTTTCTCTCGGCCGATTCCGCAGAGTTTCAAAGCAATCAACTTAATCTAGATTTCTGGGAGGATTACATTCTGGCAGCCAAAACAATATCCTGAGACCTGATCTGCAAACCCGCTCAGCGCAAGAGAAGCTGCTGGGAGAGGTACTTCACACACAAGGGAATATAACACAACACAGAGATAGTGCTAAATCATCCCCAAAATTCAGGACCTGGACGTCTCAAGTCACATTCTTCCTCAAATTCAAGTAGTTTTGACTTTATTTTTCGCACCTTGACTAGCGCTGAACGCAGTTCATGCCCCCTCTTCCCAGGTATCAGGGAGAAGCTCATCTGCGTTCGTTGCTGTAGCAATAACCATGACAGAAAAGCCCGCGAGTTAATAAACCTCGATTAACAGCAGGGTTCAAAAAGCATGAAGGGAAAGGCACCAAGAGCCAGCGAGAACTGCAAGTAGATGCTCATTAGGTAATGTGTGTCCATCATATGCACTGATGGAGCCCGAGACCCTGGGGGGAAAAAAAAAAATCAGCAGCATCTGATAGTGTAATTAATGTTTGTATCTTAATGCACAGGAACACAGGTTGGGGGCACGGCACTGCTAATCGATAGTCATAAAAGCTTGACTCTGTAGCCAGAATAATGTCAGATTATAAGCACCTGGCCTCCTAGAAATGTAGTTTTTGCAACACTTTTTTTGTTAATACCTTGAAGAAATCGCATGTGTTCCGAATGTATTTGATGGTAAAGCAGTTATAAAATACACTGTGCAAAAAAAAAAAATACTATAAAGCACCCAGTATTATAACCACGGTTTGGTGAATCAAATAAAATAAGCACAATATCAGTATTTTTAGAAGACCCAAATGTATTTTTTACAGTTTATATACATATAAAATAATTAACCAACTCATCACAGTATTTGCACAAATTCTTCTCTACATTACCTACTCGGGCTGACAGAAAACAAAACGATGCACAATATCACAAATACCATTTATCAGCTGGAATCTCTCATCAACAATTTTAGCACTGTCACAATGGAATTTAAAAAAAAAAAAGGGAATCAGGTGAATTTCTAGAATATCTTTTCTGCTGCTCTAAGGGGCACCTCCAGTCACACGCCAGCACCTCGATGTTCATTTTGCACTAGTGCAGAGAAGATCAATCCTTGTCCCAGCCTAACCCACTTTGGAGAAAACTCAAGTCCCTCAACAGCTCAGGCAGCCTTCTAAGTTCACTGAAGTAAAACTAATTTGGGCATATCTACACAAATAAATAAAGGAAAAAAAACAACAGAATAATTTCTCTCTCATAAAGATACGGGTTTAGCCCTAAAAGATCCTATTAAATTAGTATGATGGGATTCCAAGCTCATTATCTTTCACAATTTCGCATTAAGCACGCTTAAATTCACAGGCAATATTCTTTTTCCTTTAACTGTCAGCCCCTTGCAAGCTCAGCTGTGTGTCAAGTTGGCTTCCTTCTGTCCCACACATCAACAACAGAACAAAAATCTCTCGCAGCCAAATACGTCTGGTCCCATCAAGCGAGCGCTAAAGCGTCGGCTGCGAGGAAGGAAAAGGTCCTTAGTGGCTACTCCTCGAGTGGACGAGGACAGGAGACGCACGCCTTCGTACCCGCTCCCTGCACTCAGGAAGAGAGGCAAGACAACTTGAGAACTTTGCATCAAACGCCACATCTTCAGTATTTATCTGCCTTTTTATTTTAAGAATAAAACAATCGTCTGTTGTGTCATGCAAACCAGAAAGTAGAGATCTCCAAAGCTTTTAAATGCCCGTTCTCCTTCTCCTTT
>WEIS01073616.1:0-23625 GCA_013389965.1 Todus mexicanus | reverse complement strand
CCCCCAGCCCCACTGCGGGTGCCATCCTGCAGGGAAATGCACGTAGGAGGCTCCGCATGCAGCAGCGTGTGACCATATTTACTGTAGGAGAGCCACGAGGGATAAGTGACATTTAGCAGCCACTTTTTCTTCTTTCTCCTTCAAGAAGATAAACACGGGGTTTTCCTCGCCTCTTGCCCACCCCCCTCTTCTCTTTCACTGAAGGTTCAGCACCTGCCCTGGCTCGCTCCTGTCCAGCTCCTCCCAGGACGGAGCAGCAAGGTCCAGACTGCTGCAGGGCAGCCTGGTTTGCTCTTTTAAATTTCACGCTGCATTTTCTGACCTGGCAACAGCAAGTTGGGCAAAAAACCCCAACAAAACCCTACCTTCCCAGGAGTTCACCTGCTTCCCCTGCAGGCCCACAGCCACCCCACTGCACGGTTTAAAGATCCTCCAAATCAAGCCATTTGTAATTTAAAAAAAAAAAATCAAATATTTACAGCAAACACAGATGGCTATTGCCATGTGTTAGTGTTAAACGGAGCTGAATCACCCCCAGAGCTACAGATGAAGGTGAAGATTTCATCTTGTCTGGTAATGAGTCACAAGCGCCATCGCTTTTACTTTCGGGTTTGTTTTATTTATTTAATAAATTAATTTTTTTTAGAGCAGGACCCCACTTCCATTATCTTCTTCCTGACATTTCCAGGGTAGCAAATTAAAAGGCGAGCACAAAGAAAGCCCTTCAGAGAAGTATACAGATGCACGATCTGTAAAGACTGAGCGGAGCGTAAGGCGGCACGTGAAATGATTCAGCGCCTTTGGAGGTGTGAGGCTCCGTTTAAGTTGCTACCCTGCAGAAAAACCCAAAAAAAGAATATTATGAAACTGCTCATTTATTTCATTTCTTTCCAAGATGACAGGCTGGGTGTTTTATCAGGAGTAGCCACGGCTGCTCCCTGCACTTGGACGGCTTTAAAGTCTGCCCCAGTAAGTAGGGAAGCAAGCTCTGCAGACCAGGACCTTCCATCAAGAATCTTTCAGGAGAAGGGAAGAGGGAAAACAAAAAAACATCTTACGCAACTGCGTCAGATGCCAGGATCCATCTGGCAAAGCCCTCCGTGGGTTTCTCAAGGCTCAGCATACAGGGAGTTTCACTTTCATGTTGACGCTCCTGACTCCCAAACTACCATATCTTTTAGATGACTTATTCATGCTTCCTCACCAAGGAAAGCTTTTGCTGCTTTGTAATCCCGTTAGCCAACGTCGCCTCAGTCAAAGGGAGCAGGATTCTGTTTCTTCTTGTGGGAGATTTTATTTGCGTCGCTTCCTCAAAATCTCCGCTTGATGACTAATCGGTTGCAACTGAGCAAACCCAGGGAAAAGAAGCGAGCTCGCAGAGGTGTCACCGAGAGTTTAATTAAGCTTCCAGAGCCTTTATTACCAATAACCTCGTTGTGTAACTCGAGGAAAGACCCAGCCGCAGCCCGATTCTCCATCTGGTTTGCAAAAGGGGCGACTACCCCAAAGTTCTCTTTGGAAACTTCGCACATGGAAGAGAGGCTAACTCGCATTGAAACGGACAATTCCCAACCCTATTGCTACAGAATCGCTTGCGGAAGAGGCTCGGATATTTACGTCAACACCGCAAAATAAACCGTGTCGCAGAACTCGGGACAAGAAAACAGGTTTCCAAGGCAAAACCCTTAAGCCGGTGCTAATTAGACATAAAAGCATGATGACAAGCAGAAAGATCAGGATTTTCACACCACCAGACATTTCTCAGCGTTTCCATTAACTACATCATCTGAGGTTACAACAACAACAACAACAACAAAAGCGTCTAGGCACAGGCTAGCAATACTGATTGAGTGGGAGACGGTGTTTGCAGAACGATTACCCAGAGCTTCTTCTAAGAATATACGACATAAATAATGGTTTTTGTGTTCTGACAATAATTAGACTGAGTAAACCACACTAGCAACAGAGGGAAGACGGTAAAAGTGCCTGTCTTTCATGTGCAGTGAACTACTGCCAGCTAAGATGAACCATTTCCAAAGCTCCAAATTTACAGTAGAGGCAATCAAGGCAGTAGCTCCCCCTCCTTTTTTCATTGTTTCCAGTAAATACTCCAAAAAGACAGAACCCACATTCTGAAAATGAGAAAAGCCCAGAAAAAACAGAATACTATTAAGAAGTGTCACATTCACCTCTTTCAACTGCAACACTTCCAGCTCTGAGCCAAGTTGCACTGAAGCTAATTAAAAGATTCACATTCCCGTCAGCGAGATCTGGATCAGATCTAACAGAGGCTGCGACAGTCACCATAATGTTCTGATGCTAATTATATTGACAAGAAAAAAAAAAAAAATCTATATAATGCCAATTTCAAATGGTGTTAAGTGTTTAGGAGTCATCAAGTCGAAGGAAATGAGGAAAATCAGTGACAGAAACCAACTCAATTCACCCTGTTGGTAAAGCAGGAAGGATCACGTCAAGGTTTAGAGCTGGGTCAGCCACTGATGTTCTCTATTAACCCTGCTCCCTTCCCAAAGGGGAAAAGAAAGGGAACGAGGGAGAGAGACTTACAGACTGGAAAAGAGAACTAAAAGAGCTTCCATAAAATAACAACAACAAAAAAAATGGAATATATACCAATAAACACAAAACCAATACTGAACTTGGCCAGGACAGACCACCAGCTTCCCCAGTTTCTACAAAACTATAGATGTTTCTGCAAAAAGCAAATTAAGCTAAGCAATCTGAGAAACGGGGAAATGAATCCCACACAACTTCCCTTAGTCACCACACGCCAAAAGTCCCGCAGAGATGCCAAAACTGAGAAGCTCTGCAGAAGACGACCAGAAAAAAAAGCAGCAGTGCAGACAGATACAGAGCACAGAGTGACACTGCCAGATAAAGGTACATCCTGAACTCAGGTTACTGTGCCCAAAGTAATTAACTCGAGCATTAAAAAAAACAAACCAGTAAAGACAAGGTAACTTCAGCACAGCTCAAATTCAGAGGCTTGAACAGCTGCCAGTATCTTGAATTAAAACCAAGTAAACTGCCAGCAAAGAGGAGGTAAATTCCAATTAACCAATTCAGGTTAAGGAAGCACAGATGAGGAGATTTACCAGAAGTTAACTCAGCTCACCTGCCCTCACATCCTACAGCAATTTACGTTGTTGGGAGGGTTTTGTTTGTTTGCTTACTTTAAAAAAAGAAACTTTTCAGTACACCCTGTAAGAAAAGTTTGGATTTAGGGGGTTGTTTACAAACACAGCCTCTCACCACCACAGAACTGCTCCCTTCGCTCCAACCAGCAGCCAGCCAATCCTGCTGACATCGCCCACTGGATCTCCTCCTGGGGAAAGCACAAAATAACAGCGTGCGGGGAAAAATTACGGAATAGTTCTCCTATAAATACCTGCTCTGCTGTTAAATAGGAGCACACAGAACTGATACAACCAGAGAAGTCAGGGGATGCAAGGGCGCAACCCGCCTTCTTCCCCAGGGAGGTTCTGGCTCCCAGACATCGCAGCATCCCCACCTAACCCCGCAGCCCAACCCTTGGAGCCTCTGATCAGCTTTAGCAATTCCCCAGATGAGGGGAGGAAAAAAACCAACACAACCTTAAGGGTGTTTTAACACACCTGTGCAACAGCTTCAAATCTTGCTCTGCCTACTTTTTGGGGCTCTCGGAGCAGCCTCTAACCAAGCGAGCTACGCTCAACACCATCCAGAGAGCAAGTTCCTTGTGATCTCCGATGTCTCTGGCAGCACAGGCCACACTTTGGGTGCATTTTGGAGCAGCAAACACCGGCTGCACCCCCAAACCTCCCTCCGAGCTTGCTCCTGAGGTGGCCTCTCAAGCAAGAGGAACATGGACAAGACAACCCCAGCACGAATCCCTCAATCCCACCGCAACTGCTCCTTCCTCCTCCTCTCTCAAGCCCAAACGCCCCCCAAAAGCACCTTCCAAGCCCAAACGCCCCCCAAAAGCTCCTTCCAAGCCCAAACGCCACCCAAAAAGCTGCTTCTTCTTTCTTCCCCCACAAACCCCACGGGGAGGAACTTTCGCCCCCCACGCCTCACGCCCCCATAGCTCTCTCCCCCCGCTTCTCCTTCCAAAATAACACTCCCCCACTTGCAATTGACAACCCGAGGAGCAAACAGAACCGGTGCTGTGGTCCCCGGGGAAGGGGGTGATGGACAGAAGGAAGGAAGGAAGGCAGGATGAAGGGGGGGGCACTCACCGGCGCAGTGGCAGCAGGAGCCGGCGGCGGGGTGCATCGGGGGGGGCGCAGCAGCCGGCATGGCGGGGAGCCCCGCCGGCGATGGGGGGACACCGGCTCGGTTCAGTTCAGCTCAGCTCCTCTCCTCTCCTCACCCGCGGTCTCTCCACGCCTCCTCCTCTCAGAAGGAGAAGGAGGAGCCGTGTAATGGCCACACCTCCCCACCTACCCCGCCCTCCCGGGGCTGCCCCACAGGGCGACGCCCTTTCCCTCCGCTCCTCCTCACCGGCCGCCATCGCCTCAGGGCTGAGGGGCAGTTCCCGCCCTCCCGCCTCTCGCCGGCATCAGACTCCGGGAATTATAAAATAACTAAAGAATTTGGGTGGGAAGGGAGCTTAAAGGGCATCGAGTCCAACCCCCCTGCAGAGAGCAGGGAGATCTGCAACTAGAGCAGGTTGCTCAGAGCCTCCTCCAACCTCACCTGGGATGGGGCTTCTACCACCTCTCTGGGCAACCTGGGCCAGGCTTTCACCACCCTCAGTGTCAACAGTTTCTTCCTTCTCTCTAGTCTAAATCTCCCTCTTTTAGTTTGAAACCGAAACGGAGAGAACTCAATTAACAACTAAGTGTTACTAAGCAGGCATTCTTTATTGTGGCACTGGGCAGCATGGGGGATTGCTCTCGCTAGCAAGCACACCAGTCAAAAGCACTAGAACTCTTTTTATTGAACTACTACTTACATATTCGTAACATTTCCCAGAATTCACATACATGTGCATAAACTCTAAGAATTCATTAACATAATCTCCACTCCTACATTGCATGTGCAATTTAATGTGGTGGTGGTCTCGGGGTCCCCTCTGGTGGTCTTCTGATGAAGGCCTGAAGGCTTCCTCAGGGTGTACTTTTCACCTTTGATGAAAAAAACTAAGTCGTCATGCCTTATTAGCTGCAGAGCTGGTTCAGGCTGGTTTTCAGGCCTCTGGAGTCCTGTTACCAACTCTACAGGGTTAGGATGACCCTATGGGCCTCCTCCTTATCTACTGCTTTGATGCAGCTGTACTTGCTTAAAAGCTAAAGTCTCAGTCTTCCAGATCTCAGGTCGTATCATCCTAAATCAAAACCATCACCCCTTGTCATGTGCCAAGAGGTGCTGCTAAAAACAGTGCCCATCTTTCTGACAAGCCCTTGAAGTACTGAAAGGTGCAATAAAGTCGCTCCAGATCCTTCTCTTCTCCAGGCTGAACAACCCCAACTCTCCCAGCCTGGCCTCCCAGCTTTCAGATAATTAATTTGACCTCCTCTGGCCCGTTTCCAGCAGGCCCACATCTTTCCCATGCTAAGAACTCCAGAGCTAGACACGGCACGTGTAACCTTTTCCACTTCTAAAACATGGACAACACCACCAGTTAAAGGGATTTGCCATCTATAGACGCAAAATCCTTTGAAGAGCTAAGCATCAATCCTAATTATCTGGTATTACTCCCCACAGTTTGTTTCCAAAGCAAGAACATCACATAACTCAAAAGCCGACATTAAATCAGTAGTACGCACATTTTTTATTGTAGAATGACAAAGAAGATGAAGAGTGAATGCAGACTTCTGAAGATATCTCATTCCTCCTTGCTTCTGGAAATCCATCATCTCTCTTTTCAGCAGCCAGTGAAGCTAATTTCCCCTTAAATCACTTTCAAACTAGGTGGAGATCTCAACCACGCCATTCCTCTCATGAACCCATATGCAACTCCCTTATTCCTTAATGAGCACAAACAAGACACACCAGCTTTGCTTCTCACTAATAGCCTTTTAACCTGTAGGAATGCTTGGTTTCCCAGACTGAAGTTGCAGGCTAATAACTAATTAGCAGCAAGTTTTTGGCCTGCACACCCAGGTCATACACAGTATCTACATATGCCTGTGAATAGACAATTAATACATTGGTACTACCTCAGAATGGATGTTCAGTCTCTTTCAGGAAGAAATCCTGCTTCCTTTTGACCTTGTCCTAAACTCAATGATTTTCTTTTGCCTTAAAAATCACCTGTTCTTGCTATCCCTTTTCCCCTCAAGACCCAAGGTTCTGCTGGCACCTGCTCCGTTTCAAGGGCTATACTTAAACTAAAGGAGATCTGGAAAACAGAAGGAATTATTCTCTCTAGATGACCATGCTCAAAGATTGCATTTTGCATGTTTCTCATTACATTCTTATGAAAATACCAGTAAAACAAAATCCACTCTTTTTTCATGGTAGATCTGTTACATTGGTAGATCTGTTACATTGGAGCCCAGATGTGATGGGGGTTAGAATACAGATACTCTCTAAGGTCCCTTCCAACTCAAATCATTCTATGATTCTATGATCAACCCTTCTAATATCACAACACATTGTTTGAAAATATATCATCTGTACACACCACATCGAGTGAGGAAAAAGTAGTAAGAGCAGAGCAACAGCCGAACTGTATATATTTATTTGCCTCTGTTTTATGCAAGTTAAAAGACATTACGATTGCCCACTGACAAGAAAAAAAAACCAGCTCCTTTAAACTTAATCAGTTTATTCACAAAGTTTGATAAGAGCTGTCTTCCTAATGTCCAGAAATCTAATCTAGAATATTGAAGAAATCAGCATAAAATAGCAGTCTCATAGCGTGGTTTCGATAATAAAAATGTTAACTTGTCATTTGTACATGAAGCTAATTCACACGCTGTGGTTTTCCAGCTGGCTAATTTTGCCCTCCTTGAGGAGGAGGCAAATTAGGTTTGAAGTCTTGAAGCCCGCTGCTATCACTTAATCCATCTTTCATCTATAAAGAAAAGTGTGCGTATCCTTTTCAGATGAATCTGAACACCCCACGGCGCTGGGATGTTCCAAACATCCAGGAGCTGACGGGCGCTTTGGGCATGTTAAACTTGGTCACATCACGTGGCGTTGAAAAGCTCTTGGTGACGCCGAGCTTGAAATACAGACACCTGTGATGGGCATCCTGCTGCTGGCAGAGCTCACAGGGATGAGTTCATATTTGTAATAATATCTATACTGCAAATAAGACAGTGGTTAATACAGCTCTCCTTAAAAAAGAGAAACCCAGGGCATTCAATATAAAAATAAAGTCAAAACCCCCGTGATCTTACAGCCATTTACACCACGACAGCACTGAACAAATTCAAGTGATCAAGAAAAAAAAGATCAGGATCCAAAACCTCGTCAGCCTCAGCCAGCAAATACTCAAAGCAAAAACCAGACTTCGGCAACTTCTCCCCTAACCAATAATAATAATAACGAGCATAGTTTTGTAGTGCTTTCCAGAATGAGCCTCCTGTTTAAAGGGCACATTCAGAATAAAAAAAAAAAAGCACGGCAGTTTCACCGAAGTTGTGTTATCTTCCGCTGACATGCTGCCTTATTGCAGTTTCTAAGTCATGAATGTACTTAATCAGTGTCAAATTCGGATAATTAGGAGCTGCAGTGGAAAAGGGCATTGATAATAGGTGCATAATAAATGGCAGCATTTTGATGATGTGGGATAATTCTCAGTGACTTGTTTTGGAAACTGTTAATGTATTATTTTAAGAGCGACTCATTGGTATCAAACGAGTAGAAATTGTGACCCCCTCACACTCCAGACTTCTGCCTTACCTGTGCTAAACTAATACATACAGGATTATGACTTTTGCCTTCCAGGAAGACTCACCGAATGTCTCATTCATCACTAAACCATTTCTCAGATGACAGATTTTATATCCTAATAATGCCTTTCATTTGAGTATCTCAAAGCTGAGCAACAGTGATATCTCATCCAGCAATGTAAGGCATGTAGAAATTCCATTAACAGGTGACCTGGTCAAAACCTAAGAGCTGGAGAAAAATAGTTACAGTAAATAATTATATTATTATTATCTTAAATTAATATTAGTAGTGAGAAGATTGAGGCTTGGAGAGACTTAATGAAGGTCACATAGCAAGTCATAGAAATAGAAGGAAATGGAAAGAAATAAAATGGACATAAAAAGAAGAAACAGAAGAAAGACATAGAAGAAAGAAATAGAAGAGAAATAGAAATAGAAGAAATAGAAATAGAAATAGAAATAGAAGCTGAACCCAAACTGCCTGACTCTGCATGCCTCAATATTTACCACTATTATTGCAATACTTGATGCCGGATGCATTTCTTGAAGGTACCCTAAGTATTTAGACACCTACGTAGACACATAAGCTCCTTGTGGAGTTTTAAGAAGCCAAATTCCCTAGATGACAGCTTAGCTTTAAAATTACGCTGCTTTCCTCGCTTCGAAGTTTCGAACATTCTCCCTGCTGTGAACACCTCTACTTGCTGCGCATCGGCCTATTTCATGCCTCATGTGAAGTGAAGATGAACCTTAGCTTACGGGAGACACTGATTTTCACTGCCGCTAACGGCGCAGGCAACTTGGAATTTACCCGCAAATAGTGGGAGACGGTGTTTGTACAGCTACGTTCTTAAATGACACAACTCACAGTATTTGGAAGCAGTTTATACTTACTACTCACGTCTATGTTCTTACTGGAGAGATGGAATCCCACCAGAAAAATAAAGATGGATGGGAAAAACACGTCAGTAAAGCCGAAATAACAGTGCCAGTCTGACACTGTCTTTTACTTCAAAGTCGTTTAATCTCGCGCAGGTCAGTAGTGATGAACGTGACTGACTTCTGGTATGTCAGAGGCTGCTGCTACTGGCAAGGCAAAAGAAGCACCACTGATTTTCTGAGCACCTCGTCAGGGAACTTGATGGGCAATATGTTTCTCTCCCCATGTTCAGCAGCTGGGCTTGATGAGCAAATTCAATTCCTCATCTCTGTATTGAATTCAGAAATAACGAATCCCCTAGCAGGACTAGGGAAGGGATCATCCCCCTGTACTTGGCACTGGTGACGCCACACCCCAATTATGGGGTTCAGGTTTGGGCCCCTCACTCCAAGAAGGACACGGGGGGGCTGGAGTGTGTCCAGAGAAGAGCAAGGAAGCTGGGGAAGGGTCTAGAGAACTACTAAGTCTGGCGAGGAGCATCTAAGGGACCTGGAGTTGTTGAGCCTAGAGAGAAGGAGGGCCAGAGGAGACCTCACTCTCCACAACTCCCTGAAAGGAGGTTGAAGCCAGGTGGGGACGGTCTCTTCTCCCAAGGTACAAGCAACGGGACAAGAGGAAACTGCCTCAGGTTGCACCAAGTGAGGTTTAGGTTGAAGATTAGGAACAATTTCTTCCTTGAAAGGGTTGTCAAGCCCTGGAACAGGATAATTCCTGAGTGCCTGAGAAGCATGTGATGAAGCAGAACCCTTAAAATCAAATTATTTTCTCCCCCCTCCTCCCCCTTTTTTCCCCTTATCTCAATAAAGATTTTAGCAACCTTTCATAAAAATGAATGAGTATGGCTCGGCCATATCCCAAGACACGCTGCGTTTCAAGTGGTTTGCACAGTTTTCTCTAGTTATTAAATATTTACAGCGTTTCCTTAAAACTTTTTTGAGTTTTGTAACACCATATTAAAAATGCAACATTTTCCTTGGGATCTTGCAGGGGAGCCCAGGGAAAAGATTCTGATGGGGGGGAGGCAGGAGACCGAGTTCTATTCTCAGCACAGACAACACCGATCTGCTCTGGAGCCGGGCGCAAGTCACCTCATCTCCTGGCGCCCGCCTTTCCTCCTCCACTCTTCGCCTAATTAGCTACGGTATTTTGGTGGAAAGGAAGAGAGAGGAACCGAGGACAAGATTCTCTCCCGCTGCATGTAGATATATATATAAAAAAATAGTACCTCCAGGCTCCACTTTCAGCTAGGACCTCTTGGTATTACTGAAGTATAAATAATAATATTACATTGCAAAGCACCCCCTAATATTTAGAGGAAGATGGTGCTTAAAAACAGCCACCAGCTGTTCCTTTTCTGCGTGCTTAGGACGACTGGTGCCACTCGGTAACTTTTGGGAGGCCCGGCTGGAATTAGCAATTTATAGTGGACTTTGATGGACAAGGCACTAAACCCGCGAGAGAACTGAAACAGGAGGACCTGTTCTGGCAACTTCTTTTGGGGTTATATTTTTTTTTAACATTGTCGCAATGGTTTCTTCTGAAGCCTCAGCTACAGTTCTATGAGGATTTGTATAACCATAAAAAACCCACTCAGGCCTTCAGCTTGAGGAATAGTACCTTGAAAATATCAACCTTACACCCAAAAAAGGAGCAGACAAATACTCAATATTGGCATTAACTGTTTCAAGCCTGAATTCCCAAGGAGGAAAAACTTTTGAGGCTGTGATTTTTCTCTCCAATTTCTTATTCATCACTTTCCCTCTCCTCGCCTGGTTATTTTGAAACCACTGGCTAATTTCTACCCAAGCTGCTGAAAGAATAGACATTGGAAATGGAACTGTCTTGTATAAAGGTGGTTGGCACAAGACAAGCCAAATTATTTTCCCTCATGAGGGCAACACCACTAGGATGGAGCTGCTCTTCATCTATCCAACTGTTGGCAACCAAGTGGAAGCTGAACACGGGTGATCATCCATGGGGCATGGGGAACCATTCTCGAACAATTTTAGACGAACACATTAAAATGAGCCCCTGGCATTAATTTCGACCCCTCAAAGCTGCACTTTAGAAGTCTCATCACCTTCTTTTGCTAGCACCTCCTTTGCTTCCTGTGCCAGTATGTGCTATTTCATTATTTACCAGCTTTGGAGCTCTTTAATTTCACTGCTTTCCTGCCTCAGCCTTGCAAAACAAGAGCGCAGGAGACGCACAGAGCCGGACAAGGTGAAAAATCACAAGGAAGCGTGTTGTTTTCCACTGGCCCTGAGGAACTTTGCTCAATCCCAGAGAGCACAGGGGAAGCCAAAGTACTGGAAGTGCTTCTACACAGGAGCCAACCTACCCATAGGAGAAAGATGGAAAAGGCAAGAGCAAGCAGTTAAGTGCTCGCTTAGGATTTTGATGGAGGTGGTGTTTTAGCACACAGCCACATGGCAGCAAGCCAGACTGTGTCTGCTTTTGCCTTCTCTCCTCACGGTGCGGTGAAAGAAAGAGGAGAAAAAGTTGAGGTGCCTCCCAAATCATGGCTAAGGGGACCATGCCTAATAGCTTTCAATATCATTACTTTTTTTTTTTTTTTTTCAAGGCAGGAATGGAAATTCATTTATTTGAGACATTTTTGGAAAAAAAATATGTTTCCATCAAATGCCTGTGTTAGAGCAATAGATGCACCTCTATTGCAGAGGCACAGAAAATATCTGGAGGCAAGATTCGCAGCTTATCAGTTGTGAACGTTCAGGGAGTGCTCTAAAGGAGGACAATTTAGAGAGAATCACATCATGGTAAATATTGGAAGCTTTCAACAAGAATTCTTTCGGCATAGAGTCTGCCTGAGCCTGAGCTTTTTTATGGCCACTTTTCCAGGTGACAACTTAAATAAAGCTGAATCTCTCCGTTATGAAGTTAACGAGGGGGTGTTGTTAGTAACTCCAGTGGGTTGGGGATGATTGCACATGACTTACCGCTTTGTTTATTCACTGTATATTCTTTTTAATGACACGGCATAAATCCAGAGGGAAACAATTAGTATCTATGTGCTGAGAAACAAAGCAGTGCTGGCTCTTCTACTTCGAAACTCTCCAAGGAGTGAACAAGAGCTAGACTTAAGCAAGAGCTGAAAGTCACAGAAGCAAGACTTGAGTTCATCAAACCAAAATCACATACTAGAGTGTTTCTCCTTTCCCTCAGCAACCTCTAAAGGCTCTCAGCACCTTCGTTTATCTAGAAGCTGTAGTGGTCTGCAGTGTAGGCTGCAAGGTCTTGGTCCCTGTATCCCCTTGTATTCTCACCAGCAAGTCTCTTAATCACTGTTGGCGTGAAAAGGGCCAGGTCCAAGAGTGAATCCTGCCTCCAGCTTGGCTTTGTGTTGTGTTCTCGAGGTGCTTGAATACTCTGGATGAAGAAAAGACAGAGTGTGCTCCCGTTCTGTGTCAAAATCCTCTCAGCGTTTCAGTGCTGTCTTCAAGATGGAGCTTTAGAAGACACTTGAGAGAGATGGATCCCACACAGAGCCCAGGGCACCTCAAAGAGAGATTCATCCTTCTCTGTTATTTCCACTGGACAAGCTTGAGGCAGCTGTACATTTTAGCTGACCAGTGTAACAGCTTCACTGGATCCCATCCTGAAGAGTTTTAATGCATATATTTCTGAACAGACAAATCTGGATTCCATTGTGGAGCCAAGCACCCAGTATTTGAGTACCCGACATTCACCGGACATTTGAGGTCACCACATCATTTAAGGTCATCTATTAATTTTTCATTACTCAACTGATTCCCAAAAGAGAACCTAAAAAAAATATATATATATACATCAAATTCACAAGTGCAGCTCTCCTCAAATGCACACAAAGCCCACAAGAGCTCAGAGAGAAAGGTACCATATGGGAAAGGCTGAAAAAGCTAATTTTAACATGGTTTAGTTCAGCAAAGGAACACATCCTGATTCAAAATGTGGCTTTATTCTTATCTCACATTTGTTATACTTGGTTATTTTTCTGAGGATTGATTCTCACTCTCGGCAATTATTAAGGCACGCTGCTTTTCGAGGAAGTGAGGTGCTTTTTACTAAATCTGGTACCTTTGCTTTGGTAACTAGAAGAATGTATAATTAGGTGACTTAATTTTTAGCCTGTATTCTATTAGAAAAAGGCAGACAATGCTTCTTCTCTCCAAGGGAATTCCTTTTTATTCATGATTCGAGTTAAGCTAATTTGGATGGAATTTCCAATTTCCTATGAAAGGCAAAAACCTGATACGCTTTAATCAATTAATGATAACTACCTGGAATACTATCAATAATAACAAACCATTTCTTGGATTACATTTTGAAGTTGAAACTATCGGAATAAGGAATTCTTTGTGGCCACCTGCCCCTCAAGCAGAGGAGGTTAACTCCCTCTCTTCACGGTTTTGTCATTAGGTTGTAGATTAACTCCACCCAGGTTTCCACTCCCAATCAACTTGTCAAGTTCTAACGGTCCTTGCATTGAATTTAGTTTCCCATGCAGCAAAAAGTAAGAGTATCTACATATGACTTATTATTCCAGCAAATCCTACGCACAAAATCACTAGAGGGGTTTTCACCTATTTCATTGACTGGACTTTTGTGACTGATAATAAACACAGACTTTCTCTTAGGTGTTATTACAAGGACTTCATAAAGAAATCTGACCTGTAATATAGATTTTCAAGGCAATATTCAGGCCGCAAGCTGTAAACACACATTAGCAGAAAATATTCATGACACTGGGCCCAGTTGCATTTATTTTTTGAAGCCACCGCTGTTTGATTCTCCCTTTTCACACCAAGGCAGAAAAAATAACCCATCGAACTTACATTTTCTTTTCTTTGTTAAGCTACTCCTAAGTGAGCCTGGAAATGGGTCAGTTAATGCTCTTTCATTCTGCTTAAGATATTTTCCCTAGAAATGAAGCAAAAGAATTCTCTGTCTTTGTTTATAAAGCTGCTATTGCTCAAGGCTCTTCATCTCTTCGTATCAATCAGCCAAGGCTAATATGTGTGACTAAGTAGGACAGAGATCCCCAAAGAGGGACAAAGAAATGAAATGACAAATAAGCTGGGAGAGATGCAGGGTCATTTCCCTTTTGGCTTTGGCGAAATACCTCCCTTTATGAGTCAGCAGCAAAGCCACAAATAGTTTGCAATTATGAAAACAGTACGATGAACAGCAGACATTTAGAATGTATCTTGCTACCTCAGTTTAGCAAGGCAGGAACAAACAGGATTGATTGGGATGAGAGATAACAGTTAAAAAAACGCATAAACTCAGGAGATGAATCTGTGTTTTGGATACCTTATCAAGCAGCCAAGAGAACGAGCCCTTGTGTGGCACAGGCAGAATCACCTCACAAAGACCAACAGCCTAGAAGTCAAACATTTCAGAGGCTTAGCTTAAGAAATCCTCATATCATAGAACAGTTCGGGTTGGAAAAGACCTTTCAAGGTCATCTAGTCCAACCCTCCTGCAGGGAGCAGGGACATCTGCAACTAGAGCAGGTTGCTCAGAGCCCTGGCCAACCTCCCCTGCAATGGGGACAGGGATGGGGCTTCTACCCCCTCTTTGGACAACCTGTGACGTGCACAGAGACACTCTCCTAGCCACAGTAATACACACTTCCTAGAACCTGAGAAAGCAAGCAAGAGGTTCGTTGCCCTGTAGCCTTCACCAACAGCTCAATTCTACCGATGTTCAGTTGAACTGCCAAGAGAACATCCCTTTTTAAATTGCTGACTGAACAGGTCAGAGTAGCTCAGAAGGTCCACCTCAGCTTCCACGTGGCGACCTGACTGCCCTGCAGTAAGACTTGAAGAATCTCACTCTCATTTTGCTTTTTTCCCTTTCATACCGGTGAGACTAATCCGATTTTACCAGATTTACTCCACTCCCCCGTAAGTGTAAGTAAGATCAAAATGTGTCTGGAAGTATTTTGAGTGCAAATAGACTCACATCGTTACTTCCAGTGCATGGACAGCAGAACTTAAAGATCTCTCTCAGCTCACGTTTAGACATTTCACCCAAATATGTATCTTCACGTAACTGTAATTTTGACCTTGCTTTAAACCAGCAGCCCTCTTTTTTTTTCTTGTTTTTGAGGAAATGAGGAAAGCTAATTAATTTATATTGCAACAAATTATCAGAGATGGGTTTGTTGGGGGGGGTTTTGTGTGTATGTTTTGGGTTTTGTTTGTTTCCATTTGAAACGATTGCTGAGGGGGAATAAAAGTCCTATTTCGCAGGTGGAAATGGTCCAGATAACTCTCACTTAGTGATTCCCTCCCTGCCATTCTCAGATGATATAATTTGTTTTCCGGGAGAGCTTTCAAGTCACCAGTTCTAATGGAAGTGACAGGTAAATTAAGCCTGATCAAGGCAAGTAAGTGACAGTGTACTCCAGGGGAAAGCTGGGTGAGGCACGTACAGAATTGTCCGTGTTGATGTCAGGTATCTGAACAACGTATATAGGGAGTGAGGTCCTGTACTGGGAGCAGAAGATACCCAGTAGCACGAGGTCCTGCCCTAGAAATCAATATTCTTGTGCACCTCAAGCATATAATATACTCTCTATTCCTGCATTTCTCCATCTCCAAACAGGAACAATCGATACGTCTCCACTGGGATATCATAAAGCTCAGCTGCCTAATGTTTATAAAGCATTTTGACAGTCCCAGATGGAAGCTGCTCCACGGAGAGTTGCCTCTTACCTCCTTGATGCCGCGGTACTTCTTAAGCCGCCCTTTTATCGACTGCTATTTCATGCACCTTCCTTCCCTTGCAGCCAAAGCAGCGAGCGAGCAGAAATGACAAAGCGCGCTCCCAAACTTCCCTCCCACTCACCTCTCCTCCATCTGTCGGAGAGAGAGATTTTATTTGCCGCAGAAGCGCTGTCTGGCTAAAAATGTGAGTGCTTTTTACAGCGCGATCCCACTCTCTCCTCCACGCACACCCACTGCCCAAGTGCTTCGCTTTGAAATACAACAGCGCTTCTCAGCTAGCGCCCTGTGTAAGAAGAGGCTTCTACGGCACATTTTATTAGGTGCCGACTGAAAAAGCTGCCATAAAATCCTACATGGTGCTCACTGCTGATGATCTCCAACCTACCTCTCGGGAACGGAAAGGAACAGAGGATATCCGACAATAAAGACTATTTTGCTCTCTCTTCTCCCTGTCACAAACAGTGTAACTCAGTCATACGCCTCACTATTGCTGAATTTCGAGGTTTAATCCTGAGTTTAGTGATCCTTCGCTATTTAATATTTGGCTCCTGGAAGGAAGCGCTCACTTCAGATTTTCTGGTTCTTTGAAAGAAGGCCGTAAGCTGGGCGCCCCTGGCTGGGGAGGACAATTCGGTTTGGCTGAAGACACTCTAGAAGATTCAGGTTAATTAAAGTCTATAGAAAGCATCGAAATCCATTAAAACACACAATGCAACCCTCTGGTTTTAAGCCAGTACGGAACGCTTCTAGATGTGTGGAACCAGCACTAGGGGCAGTAGGGAAAGCTTGGGGTCGTGAATGCAAGATTGTTCACCATGTGTAACTTCAGGGGATACAAAAACCCCCTGTGTTCGGGCAGTATTCTAGGCCAGATCTGAAGGGCTGGGCTTGAGATACCATTTAAAGAGTAAATAAAAGAGTGATGAGATGAAAAAAGGGAGATATTGTCTCATTTATCATTGAGTTAAGATTGCTTCAATCAGAAAAGTGGATACATCACCAATGCTAAAGGCCAAAGTTATATTACTAGGTGATTACAGTGGGTTGACCAGTCCCAAGTGGCGACCCCAGCCTTGGACAAGCTTCAGTCAATCCTGACAGCTGCTCAAAAGACTTACTGCTCCTCCTGGCCAACCTGGAGGTTGTCTAACCTACATCCCCAAAACACTACCTACTGAAGATTTAACATCTCTATTTTCATGACTCACAAGCCACAAGAGCTTCTCAAAGATCCTCCAGCTAAAGCAGGCGGTGTTAATGATTTTTTTAACTAGACAACACAACGTGACCAAGGTGAGGGGATAAAGGACTTACGTCTTTAGGGCTGGTGGTGGAAAACAGGCAAAATTCTCCTCTCCACACCCCTATCCACAGCTCAGTAGCAAACTGATTGCCAACACAAAAAATATTGCACACAACAACCAAAATCTTTTCTTGCCCTCTACAACAAGCCCGCTGCAGAGCGCGGAGCTATAAATACCCCAGCTCACAGGGCCAGTTATATATACCTCAAGTTTATCCCTTTTTTTAACATCAGACTCCTCCTGCCAAAGTCAAGAGTGGCGAGAAACGGTGAACGTTAACTTTGGGAGATTCCCTCCTATTAGCTGGTGTTTAATCCCGTCTGAGGAGCATCAGATTGAAGAGCAGACACATTCCAAGTGACAGGGTCGGGAAAAAGTGAGAGTTGCCCAGGCATGTTATTTACAGAGGGAATCAGAGCAGCTTGGAAGCCGACAGATTAATTTTTTTTCATTACTTACTCAACTCACTTCAGCTTGATCCTTCTGTTCTTCACGCAGGTCTCCAGCTAAAAGTTCCCCGCTACCTGCTCAAAGTGCATCTTTAAGGAATTTTGGCCATGTTTTATTGAGGAACTGTGGAAAATGTGGTTAAAACAAAGTATTTAAACGCTTTCTGATAACAATGGTTCAAATAATGAAACAGCGCTGTTAACTTGGGCACTTTTCAGTGAAAAATGATCCTAATAAGATTGCACAGCACTCGTTATGCTAAGATCTCCCAACTCTAAAAATTGATGGAGTTATCTAGGCAATATTAATACCTGCATTTAACAGACACAAGGGCAGGAGTACCCTCATCAATATGGGAGTGACCTGCAGAACAGCACTGCTTGCTTTGGTGATGTCACTTTGAACGTGACCCTGTATAGGAGAAGACTGACTTGGGGAAGGGAGAGGGCTTCAGATTAGCCATTGGCCAACATTAAAACCAAGATATTGGGCTGCACCACCACTAGTCTGAGCCAGTATCTCCATTACACATCTAGAACTGCTCTATTTTGACAAGGTTGAGCAGCTCAGCACGTTACCTACCTGTAAGTCCAACCAGGATCCAGAAATCAGGCAGCTCTTCTCATCTGCTTCAGTCCAGTGAAGTACTCCCTGAGGTTCTTGCGCACCACGGGCACCTCCGTAAAACACTGAATGGTCACTATTGAGTAGCCTCCGAGTCACAGCCTTCTCCCAGGGAACAGGAGATCCAGGTTTAACTCCACATCACCTCTAACTCCAGCAGAGGATGAGCCTGCTGCCAGTTCCACCTCTCCCGCTGAAGCTGTTCGACTGTGCTATGAATTTAGCAGCCACCTGACCTTGATTGTTTCCAGGGATGAGGCTTCTACCACCTCCCTGAGCAGCCCGTTCCATGAAAATATTCTAGGCCAGGCAGGACGGGGCTCTGAGCAACCTGCTCTGGTTGCAGATGTCCCTGCTCCCTGCAGGGGAGTTGAGCTAGAGGCCCTTCAAAGGTCCTTTCTTACCAAAATCATTGGTAACAACCATTAATCTGAAAACTCGGTTGCTTTAGTGTTTAACCATCTGAGCATAAGCACTTCACATTGACTTTACGTACAGTCAGAAATCTCCGTGTATGAACATCGGCATGAAAACCACCACCCAAAATACATAAAGTCATCCACTGCCCACCACAGAAGCGCTTGCAAAGGGACATTAGGAAGACACTCAGAATTCCTGACATCTACTACCCCGAGATAAACAAGCGAAGAGCACAGGTGCTGGCTGGTGTTTGCTAATACGTTTATGAGTTAACGTGTTAACTAAAAAGCCTGAATGACAGATAGACCATAAATCTAACACGCAGCAAGACCCGGGGACACTTCAGTGAGCGCAGGGGTGAAGGTTTTCGTGAAAACTCCATGCTCCAACCACAGGAGCTCACCGGCAACGGCCGTGCTCTCCTTTCACACAAGCAAGGGAACTTCATAATCAGTTTTCAGCAAGTTATGCCACGGGGATTGCTGGCAGGAAAACCTTTCCGTTTATTTAGACTGAGATAAGACAATTTCTTCCCTCCTACGTTTTTAGTGAGCAGGAGGGCTAAAGGTTTCCATTTAGGAATGAAAGCGAAAAATTGAAAAAACAGCGAGTACCTCAACGTTTTGCTGAGGCAGAGTTGGTAACGGGTAATTGTTAGCAGAGTGGTTTGGAATAAAGCTGCAGGCAACACTATGAAATGACCCTTTTAAGAGGAATAAAGGAATAAGGTGGAAAGTACCCACCACTTACCACACAGTCCTTTGTATGTCCAAGCAAGCAAGAGATTTTTTTTCTTGCGGAGCTCAGAATTTGGAGAATTGTCAACTAGTCCTCATCCCTGTCCTCCAACTCCAGTAAATAATCCATTCTTCTTTTTCACCTAGGCGTCGTTTTTGTATCAGCAGGGAGAGAGATTTTAAGTCGCCAGTTTCCACGCTATTGAAGCCTTTTCTGAATTCTTTTCCACTGCACATGGCTCAGGCAGGCAGAAGTGGGCGGATCAGCTCGACAGGCTGCATCAACTGCTCGGTTCCAAGGTTTCAGTACAATATGCATCTCACACGGGCCAAGCCAAGAGCCACTGCTACGGCTCTTAAGCCCTTTTGGTCCAAGGCATTAGCCAATGCCAGAACACCGGAGCTTCCACCAGAGGTGAAAACATAATTTTAATAAACATAAAAATCACCCCAAGGGTACATCTGGACAACCCCTTTTTGCTGATTAAACATTCAAATAGGATTAATGCCCACGGATCGTTATTATCGGAAGAGGCTGCCATGGAAAATCAAGGTTTAGGTTTATTTATGCACGCCAACAAAGGGGAAGAAAACTCTTTAAGCACAGATATTGGACTAGATTTCCCATCTCTGCTTGAACATTACTGAAACCTTGGCCTAATATAGCTCTGAAACCATGCGCCCTGAGATTTGAGTTGCTGTTAATTTTGGCTAGCAGTCAGCATGTGAAATACTGGAAGGGCTGATTTAACATCAGAGAATGACCAGCGGTTTGTACAGAACCATTCCCAAGGATCATAGACCCCTGCACCAAGGAAACACACCCAAGATGAAGTTTTTGATGCACCATAAGTTCCGTTGTTACTACTTGGCTTTCTCTCTCCTTGGTGTTTTGCAATAATGCTTTTTTACAGCTTCCCTTTCCCCATTAGGGATGATCTTTAAACTGTGGCTAGCAAGGATCTCTAAATTGTAATTGTCCTTAAAATGTTTAAGTAGCATTTACAGCCACAAAGGTATACACCCAAGCCGAGGAACTCATCACAGAATTTTCTTGGGAGCAATCTCGAATGCAAAATCCGCATCATTATGGAAAACAAAGCCGAGAGAAGTTACATTAATGATCCAACTTTCTTCATTCTTGATTTCTCTACAGGGATTAGCATTACGTTTCATCAACGTTGTGTTTTTAAACTATCTCCTAATCGCCTGCAACAAGGCTTCTGTAAGAAGCAGCACTTAGTAAAGAGTCTTCTGGCAGGTAACAGCAATTACAGTGCAAGAGATAACTATTACTGCTGCCCACGGCGCTCCGTTCTACAGCAGCGTTTCATTTTTACCCACGTAAAATGTCCCACTTCCACGACACGGAGCATAATAATAATAACGAGTTATTAAGTTTGCAGCACAAGGTAATGATTGAAGCGATTTGTTATGTATACAAAGCGGCTCCCTTTTCAAGACAAAACATTTCAACGACTAAACAATACTCTTAAGTAATTAGGTTGAACACGCAAATGCAGCGATTTCAAACGGTGCTAAAGGAGACGCTGAAATCCCAGTGCCAGGATGAACAGGTTTCCCTGGACCCAACTGGTAAATCTCCCTCATGAGGCTTTCAGAAAGCATTAAAAAAAAGACAAGATCAAGTGACTTTTAAAACTCTCCCAGCTTTTATACAAACATTATTGTACATTACAAAGAGCCTTTCACCAATTAAAACTTACAAAACACTCCAAGCGCGTAATACTCTTTAAAAGAAAGGTTATTTCTGCATGCGCAGGTTAACAGTTTGTAGCAAAACTTGATCAAATAGAAGGCAATCCATAACTTTCAGACCTAATTAGAAGTATGTACACTATCAAAAATACAAATGTGTTTAGAAATTCCTGTTCTTGTCTATAAAAATAGAAAAGAGAGACGCTGTAAGTAAAAAAACCCCTAATTTCTAACATTTCCAAACATTCCATGGCTCGGAACACAGCGAGTTTACAATAGCTACCTAAAACCACCTATTAAAACCTCTTAAAATCAGAGAAAGTATTCTTCTAGTTTTCTGAGTATTCTAGCTCAGAAGAATGATGACGTAGATTAAGAGGGAAGGAAAAAAAAAAAAGACTGAATGGAGAAACACCCCTGAGATAAAGCAGAACCATTATTATTTTTTTTTCTACTAGTTGGCTCCTTTGGCTTTTTGTTACTTTCAAATTCCAGACAGGTTTGAAGATTCGTCCTGTCGCAGGTTTTTACAATCACATCATCACCACATAGGTAATTATTCCGACCCAAGACAAGTGATAGAAATATCCAACAGTCTAAGTTGCTCTTTTTCTTCAGCCTTTTCCCACTTCTGACGCCATCCCTCCATTTTTAACATTTTTTTCCTCCTAAAATCAGATTAAAACAATGGAATAGTCACCCGCAGGTTTTTTTCTAATCACGATTTCCCACATCTTCCCTTTTTTCTTGAGGGTTTTTTATAGAAAAGTTCTTCAAAAGCCATGCTTTCATCTTCCACTTCATTCTCCAAGTCTTTATCATGCACAACGCCTGGATTAAAAACGAGAAATGAATGCAGAATGGAAAACCCCAGCACCTTTCCCTCTTAATAGTATGATAAGGTGTGGCTTTGCTATTTTATATGTCAGCAATGGACCTTCCGAGGTGTATAAGCACATTTCAGAAGTATTCGGTTTAATGTGACAACGTGCTTAAGAGCTTTGCTAGCAAGCAGAACTTGAAATCCAATAAATAGTGCAATTCCTCAACTCGATCACTTCATCGCTACCTTTTCATGCAACTGCTGCAATCCCACCACCTAAACATGTGCTTAAACATGCAACGAAGTCTTAACCTGGTCCTCAGAGGTCTGTGATGCAATAGGCTGAATCAGCGGATGCTACTTCTGGTGTGAAAGCAAGTGAAATGAAGACAAAAAGAAAAGCAACTGCGCATAACATTTTTCCACGGGGCTCTTAAAAGCAAGCCAAGGATCAGCTTTGTGAGGAAGCTGATTTCCAAGAACTCGGATCCACACTGGAGTTAAGAAACAGCACTCACTGTCTTACTGGGGAAGATGAAGACAGCTTCTAGGTGAACTTGCTTTAGCAGAAGGGTTGGACTAGATGATCTCCGGAGGTCCCTTCCAATCCCTACCATGCTGTGAGATTTTGTGATTCTCTTCTGCCACCCCTGCCCAAGTTTCTGTCCTGCAGACTGCACTTGAACCACAGGTCTGTGGGCATATGTGCATGCACAAACACACGGGGACTTTATGCAGGCCAGGAAAGGAGGTTCGCTCCATTCTGGCCACCCTGGAACCACCTGCAAGGCTCACACTCTGTTTTGAAGAGCCACTGAGGAAAGGGTGGTTAATTCAAGCTTTCCAGAGCGCCCCTAAGGAGGTGCCTGTTCCACGTTGCCCAGAGGGTAAGTGAATATCCACAACACTGCTGACTTGGAGACTAGAGCAACGCTTAAGAGACCATTACCAAACAGTGCCCTCTGGAGAGTGCAGAAACCGGGGTCATTTGAAAACATACCTCCTTCTTTTATCCTTTGAGAATCCATTTGCTTCAGCCACTTCTGAGCCTCATCGATGGTGGCGACCAATTTGTCGGCGCGTTTGGTTACCACTTCTTCAGCTGAAATGAAGCACAATTAATACTCGGTAAGAACACTTAGCTGCTAAAAGCCACGCAGAAAACCAAGCTACACGAAGCCGTGTTGCATGATGATGCTGCAAAGAAACAAGTCACCGGTGACCTCGTGCAGGAAAATCCATGGCTGGGGATGAAGATGCTGTATCCCCCAATCCAATCAACATTACCACCACTATGGGAGGGGAAGCTCTTCATCCTTGTGCTGTCCTCTTTAAGGTACACCTGCAACTCCTGAAAACATTCTGCTTTGTCTATTTTCGGTTATTAAAATTCCTGGCTTTCATTATCCTTCTGAAATGACACAAATCAAAGTAAGATGTGGACCTGAGATGTTGCAGCCCTTGCTTAACTGCACCATTAAGGACTTGGAAAAATGCTTGTCATGAAGTGAGGGGAATGCAATTTCAAAGGCAAACAATTTCTGTAAATATATTTTCACTGAGTGGAAGAACAAGGTAACATTCATCAAGCAACTGTCGTAACGAAATCAACTATTACCCAATTAAGCCTACTTCATAGCTACCGTGGTTCACTGAGCAGAAAGCCAACTAAATAATAAGCAAAACTTTATGGACTTCATCCATACGTAAAAGCTTTCCGCCGGGAATAAAGATAAGCTTACACACAAAGACCGCAAGCTAACATTTAGTTAACAATTAAAGGTATTTCACTGATCGGAGCTGGTGAACGTATCGAATATTGCAGGGTTTTGTTACTGTCACACATCACAGGCAAAGCGACAACTTGACAGGGTTGGTGGATTTCTACAACCAAAGCCAGTAGCGATGTTTTGATTTGAGATGTCACCTTCTCCACAACAAATACCCCAAACAATTTTTCTCCTGGGCCACTCACTTGGCGATTCAATTTTGCTTGCCAAAATCAGCATAAAATAAGGCTTTAAGCA
>WEIS01073608.1:0-10119 GCA_013389965.1 Todus mexicanus | reverse complement strand
CTCCCGGCAAACGCCGGCCCCGAGGAGCCGCCCGAGCCGCGCCCGGAGCCCGGTCCCCGTTCCCCGGGGCCGGCAGGGGCCGCTGCCGACCGCGACCGCTCCGGGGCCGGCACCGGGAGGGGCAGCGGGGGAGAGGCGGTGTCCGCCCGCAGAGACCGAGTCCGGGAGCGGCTTCGGTTCCGGCACCGGCACAGCCCGGGCGGTGCCCCCAGCCCTGCAGTGCCCCCAACACAGCCGGGCAGTGTCTGTGGCTCCTGCCCTGTCCCTGCCGGCGCTGTCTGACCCCGCTCAGCTGCGCACTCTCTGCAGCACCAGGCTGCGCTCACCCCCAGGCAGTGCCCAGAGCCAGGGAGGGGCTGCCCGGGATGGCCGAGGTGAGAGCGGCAGGGTGGCCTCTGTCCCCACACGGTGCCCAGCCTGCCTCCCGTGGGCACCGCTCTGCCTGGGGACCCCCGTGCTGGCTCTGCACCTCCGGGCTCAGCGCAGGCTCCCCGGGATGCCGGCGGGGCTCAGGTTGTCCTGCTCATGCTCCCTCTCGGTCGTGTCCCGTCCCACCTCTGGTCAGAGGAGCCCTCCCTGCTGGCATCTCCTGAGCAGCCGCTCTTCGGGCAGCGTCGGACGGTGCTGACCATGCCCAGAGCTCTGCACGTGTGTCCGTGTGCACGTACGTGACCGTGTGTGCTTGTGAGAGCTGCCGCCAGCAGCAGGGACGGGAGCTGCTCCATGGCAGGACAGGGGCACCGGGCCCAGCTGCAGTGTGCTGGGGGGACGTGAGCCCGTCCGCGGCGTCCCCCGGGGCTGGCACGCTCAGCTCTGACGGAGCCGTCTCCTCTCCTCAGGCAGAAGCGGAGCCAGGCCCCAGTCCGGTGTCACCTTGGCTCTCCTGCTCTGCCTGCCCCGCTGCTCTGTGAGCACCCCAGCAGGGAACTTGTGATGGGCACAAGGGACGAGCTCTGCCTCCTGCCTGGTCCAGCAGCTCCCGGCTCCCTGCAGCAACGTGACCCCGGCCCCAGCTCCCGACCCACACTCGGTCCCTTGCAGCCCCCAGGGCACTGGTGGCTCAGGGTGATCCCAGCGAGGGCTGCTCAGGGCAGCTGCAGGAAACCTCGGCCCAGGGTGATGCCTCTGGGCATGGGCACAGGGCGCTGGGGGGATTGGTGGGTGCTGGGGTAAGGAGGACACTGAGCCATAGCAACAACAGCAAACGTTTATGGGGTCTGGCCTGGCGCATTGCGGGTACGGGGCGCAGCGACATGCTGGGCACAGGGATCACGTAAGCTACGGGGGCAGCTGGGTCCCGCGGGGCTGGTGCTACCTTGGTCCAGCTCAGTGCCGGAACTGCGGCACCGGGGAGGGGACGCGAATGTCCTGCCCCTTCTCCAGCCGCCGCTCACAGTCGATCAGGTAGTTCACACCGTCTATCACCAGCTGCACCAGCTCCACCTGTACCGGGAGCACACACATCCTGACTCGGGGGCTGGCCTGGGAAGCACCCCAGCAAGGCACCCGGGTAGTCCCGCTGTGCCAAGGGCAGCGCTGCCACCCCCAGCGCCTGGTGCTGGCCCCAGCACGCGGCTCCAGAACTGTTTGGGTGCCGCGGACCTGTCCCGCACGTGTGCTCCAGAACCTCCCTCCCAAAAGCAGCTCTGCCTGGCACCCACCTCTGACTTCCCCAGCCGGTCCAGGTTGGAGATGTCGAAGACAGAACCAGAAGCTGCAGTGTCCACACCACCAGTCCCACGCTTCTGTAGCCGGAGGTTATCCAGGATCTTTTGGAAGCGGCTGTCCTGGTGTGCAGAGAAGGTGTCAGCGCTCAGCGGGGCCGTGAGCAGAGGAGTTGGGGCCCCGCAGCCCTCCCATCTCTCACAGGACCCTCGTCAGTTTATAACCCCTGCAGGGAGCCCAGCCCTGAGCAGATCCAGGCTGACTGGGAGGCTGCTCGACAGCTGGCTGAAGATGAGCTGGAGTGTGCCCAGGTGGCCACGGAGGCCACCAGCATCCTGGCTTGGGTCAGCACTAGTGCGGTCAGCAGGACTAGGGCAGGGATCGTCCCCCTGGCGTGGCCCAGGCTGCCCAGGGCAGGGGTGGAGTCCCCCTGATCCCTGGAGGGGTTTCCAAGCCGTGGAGATGTGGTGCTGAGGGACACGGGGCAGTGGTGCCCTGGCAGGGCTGGGGGGTGGTTGGACTCGATCTTAAAGGTCTCTTCCAACCCAAATGTTTCTATGGTTCTACGACACCAGGGTCCCCGGCCCCTCCAGTCGCAGATGCAGGCAGGGGCTGGACCGTCACTTCCCGAGGGAACCTGAGTGAAGCCCAGGGCTGAGTTGCAGGCAGTGCTGCAGCTCCCACCTGGCTGGGCTCCCCACAAAACTGGCCGTGGTCGTACCTTGCTGAGCAGCGGCAGCCTGATGTGGACCCCTGCTCGCAGCCCAGTGCCCAGGTTGGAGGGGCAGGTCAGGATGTAGCCCAGACGCTCGTTCCACATGAACTCCCAGCCTCGCTCCTGGATTAGTCGCTCCACCTGTCAGAGAGCCAGAATCAGCCGCTCAGACCCTGGCCATGAGGTGCCCATCACCGCATGGCCCCGGCTGATGCGGGGAGCTAGCCCTGCAGGGGCCCTGCTTGTCCCTGTCTGTCTGTCTGTCTGTCTGCCCGTCCCTGGGGCTGGCACAGCAGCGGCTGCCGGGTGCTCACCTCCTTCAGGCCCCGACAGAACCGCTCAAAGACGCGCTTCATGTTGCCACCCTTCTCCATGGAGATGACACGTGTGTGGTCCTCCTCGTTAATCCAGATCAGGAAGGTCTTCTCATTGTTGTGCCTAGGGACAGGGCAGTGTTCGACTGCTCTGGGGCTGGCAGAGGCCCCATGCCCACCCAGCCGCCCCGCCTGCCCCAGCTGGTGCCAGCGCTGTGCTGCGGTTCCGGAGCTCTGGGAGTGCGTTACCAGGGTGCAGCCCAGCAGCAAGGCTCAGCCAGGAGATGCTGCTGGAGATGGGCCAGCGTTCAGCCACACGCACCACTGCGGGCAGCGGGTGCTGGCCCCGGCGCCGTGGGCGAGGGCAAGCGCTGCTGGGGAGAAGCAGCACGGTGCCAGCCTGGCGGCAGCCCTGCCTCGACTGGGGACAGGAGCAGGGGTCCCGTGCTGCGCAGCCAGAGGGGTCTCCAGGGCACGCGGTGCACGTTGGGGGCTGGGTTCAGGGAGGCTGGAGCTGAGCCTGCTTTGGAGGTGTTTTCCATGAGGCTGTATAAAGATGCAGCCAGCGAGGGCGACGTGGGCGAGCGCGTGTGCTGGCTGTCGCTCCGCGGGTGCTGCTGCACGGGGTGTTGTATGGCTGTGCAGGGTGATGGTGCACGGGGTGTTGCACGGCTGTGCAAGGTGGTGGTGCACGGGGTGTTGCACGGCTGTGCAGTGATGCTGAGAGGGAGCAGCAAGGTGCAATCGTGGCAGGAGAAGTTTGAGGGCAAGTAGGGTGTGTGGTAAGCCAGGAGGAGCACTGGGATTGCCTGAGGGCAGAAGGTCATGACAGAATTTTGGCAGTCTGGGTTGCAAAGTGCTACAGGGTGGTGAGATTGGGCAGGACCCACAGCAGGGACTGGCTCTGGAGTCCCCTGCTGAGGAGGACGCTGTGGTCTGTGCACAGAGCGGCCGGCTGCGGCCAGCAGCACACAGGGGGCTCCCAGGCCATGCCATGGAGCGTGGCCCAGGGGTGTTGAGCTCTGCGGTGCAGCGAGCACGGGGAACAGCGGTGGCAGGGCTGGGGCAGCCAGAGGGCACGGCAGCACCGCCTGCCCTGCTGACTGCCCGATGCTGGGTCAGATCCTCACCAGATCCCTCTGGCGTCGGGCCAGTCCCGGGCCATTCCTGCTGCTGTCAGGAGTGGGGACACCGGCTTGTCGAAGAGGAAGTGGTCCTGGAAGGAGGCAGAGATCGAGGGCTCTCGAGGCTGAGTGGCTGGTGCCAGAGCACCCCGTGTCACGGTGCCAGCCTGCCATGCACCGCGGGTGTCCCAGGCTGGGCAAGCTCATGTGCTGTCCCCTCCTGCGGCCAGGGTCTCTGCTCTCCAGGCCAGGGAGGCAGGATGCTGCTGGTGCACAGCCCACCACCTACCCGGGCCTGGTGGGGTGCTGCACGGCTGTGCACCACAAACCCACCTTCCCCCGGCCACGGACATGAGGTGAGGGCTGGAGGGCCCCCAGAGCTGCTGTGGCTGTCTACAGTGAGTCCCACCCTCCCCTGTCTCGGGAGGGCTGAGCAGCACCACGAGCACCCTCTGCACCGCAGGGGCCCTGCTGGGGAAGGGTCCTGGTGCCACAGGGCAATGGGGTTGGAAAAGGGGGATACGGGCTCCCAGAGAGGCAGTGCTGGGGAAGGGGTCCTGCTCCCTGGGCACTGGGGGCGTCTGGCTGGGAGCTGCACCAACTCACATCGATGAGCTGCTGTTGCTCCCTCTCCGTCATCTCGCTGAGGCGGTAGTACCGTCCTGCCAGGTCTCCTTTGAGGCCGCTCAGCGCATCTACGGTCACCTTCTCCACCTCTCGCCGCTCCGCGCGGGTGCAGGCTGGCGGCAAGCTCAGCCCGCGGATGCTGCGCCCGGTGCGGACCCGGGAGGAGAGCACGTAGCGCTCATCGAAGTAGCCAGACTTAATCTGGAACAGACAGGAGCCGTGGGGCGCTTACCGGGAGGCACCGGTGCTGGCAGGGCCCGGTCCGTCGAGGCCCGGGGAAGGGTCCCCGTGCACAGCACCCCTGCCCGGCTCGCACACCTTGCTGGCGTCCAGGTCTGTGGGATGCTTCATGGTGCGGGGGTTGTACCCGTTGTGCCGATCCTGAATCACAGGGTCGAACAGGTCAGCAAACACCTGGAAGCAAGCAGGACAATATGCAGCACTGCAGACTCAGCGCCCCACGAGCCCCCAGTCATGAGTCGGTGTGGGGTGGTGGCAGCAAAGGTGCCGCAGAGGGTGTCCGGGGCACCCTGCAGTGCAATAGAAATCCCCAGGGCCAACGCTGCCCGGGCACGTGGGGCCCAGGGGCAAGGAGGAGGAGGATGCGGTGTTCTACGAACAGCTGGTCTGAAGGAGCCCTGTGTCCCATACTGGGCTCAGCTTTGGGCCCCTCCCTCCCAGCAGGACCTGGAGGGGCTGGAGCGTGGCCAGAGAAGGGCAACGGAGCTGGGCAAGGGGCTAGAGCAGGAGGCTGGGGAGGAGCGGCTGAGGGACCTGGGGGTGTTGAGCCTGCAGCAAAGGAGGCTCAGGGGAGACCNCGGCAGGGCTCTGGCCGCCACTCACCTCGTAGGTCTCTTCATCTCCAGCTACAATGCCCACAGTCTTGATGAAGGGGTGGCCAGGGTTGTCGACACCCGTCTGGATGCACTGGTCCAGGGTCCAGCCATTCGGGGTTGCTTTGTCACAGAGCTTGGCATAGAGGGCTGGCGTCAGGCTGCTGGCCATGCAGTTGTTGTGCTTCCGCAGGTCAGGGTACTCAGCACTGCGCAAGGAGAGACCAGTGAGTCCTCTGGGGGCAGGGCCCCTGGCACTCGTGCCCTTGCCCCACAGAGACCCTCAGAGCAGGCGTGGGCAGGGGAGCTCGGGGAAGGGAGGTCAGGCTGCCCTGCTTGTCCACACCAGCAGAGCTGGGAGCAGGAAGGCAGCCATGAGCATCGCATGGTGAGAGCAGAGAGCAGCCTGAGCCAAGGGCTGGCGCTGCCACAGGGACAAGAGTCCACGAGTAAATGCGGACCAGTTGTGAGGGTGCGGCTCCTTATCAGCCACATACCAGGGCCCCAGGGCTGGCAGAGCTCGCTGGGTGAGCAGCAGTGGCCACGTCAGCCCCAGCCCTGTGCTGCTGAGGGGCCGCCCGGCCCACTCCCCTCTCCTCCCTGGGGCTGCCTGACGCCAGCTCCAATGGACGGCGGCTGCTCCTGCAGCAGGGTCTGCCCGTGAGCGATGCGGGGAGGCAGCCCACGGGGGCCTGGCTGTGTCTGGCCGCTGCGCCCCTGCTCGGAGCCCCGACTCCCTGTGGCCCCAGCCCTGACGCTGTGGGGCAGGAGATCGGCTGACCCCGATCTGCAGCTGGTGGGAACCGAACGGCTCTGGCACAGTTTATTGTATTAGGGGGGTGCTTTCCTCTAATCAGCTTAGCGGGAGGCCGTCCGCTGACCTCATTCCCACTTTAGCTGGGCTTTGTGCTTGCTCTGCGCTGACGGGGATTGGCAGGGCAGGACCCCGCAGCACTTGTCTTGGCCAAATCCCTCCTGCCAGGAGGTGGTGCCTCCGCTTGCCTTAGTGGGACAGGACTGGCCTTCGCTAGCCCAGCAGACCTGCCTGGTGGCTGAGGGGGCTCCACAGATCTGAGGACACCTGTCTCCTCTCCCTGGAGGGGTGATGCCTTGGGGGTGGTACAGCTTGTGGAGGGTCCACGTGGAAGAAGAGGTGCTGGGGCTCGGGCAGGTCCAGGTTCCTGGGGGCAGCAGCCAGACACCATCACCAGCAGCAAGTCCTGGCACCCTCACAGCGCTCGGGTCCTGCTCTCGGGCTGAGTGTCGGCACAGGGTGCCAGGTCTTGCTGCCAGTGCCCAGCCTGTGCTGCAATGCAGGGTGCTGTTGCTGCTGCCGCCTCCTCCCCGGTGCCTGCAGGCCAAGGAATGTGCGCTGGCCCTTCGCCTACGGCTTGGCCACCGCTTGTGGCTTCCTACTCTTGGCAGAAAGAAAGGGAGGTAGGGCTTGCCTTGTCTGCCCTGCGTAGGGAAGCACTGGCAGCTCCAGCCTGGGTCAGTGCAAGGAGGCACTTGCTCCAGGCAGGAACCGGTCCCAGGCTGTGGGGGCTGAGGCTGCTCTCCCAGCCCCCACAAATATCTGTGCCCTGTTGAGACGCTTCAGCTCAGGGGCTGACTTGTACATGGGATGCAGCCTGTCCCAGCCTCCTCCACCGCTCCTGTCTCTGACACTTGGCTGCTGACCTGCCTCCCCAGGGAGACACGCTCCTGTAAAAAGCATTTGCAGATCAGAATGGGACACTTGGACAAGATCCTCCTCTGCCCCCAGCACGGTGAGTGCTGCTTGGCATGCCAGGACCCCCTCTGTGCCTCCCACCCTGGCAGCAGCAGCCTCCAGCCAGAAGCAAAGTTCCTCCCGTAAGCAGAAGGCTGCTGTAGGTTTGGGCACGCTGTCTGCTGCGGGCAGTCCGAGCCTTCAGAGGCCAGAACCCTGAGATCCGGCCCTGCCTGTAGGGTCTGTGCCTGCGGCAGTGCCAATTTAGCTCCTGATCTGAATGAATCTCCCCAGGACAGCCCTGAGCCACAGCCAGCCATCTGGGGAATCTCCCTTCAGGCTTTCCAGGGCACCTGAACTAAGCGGGATGGTGCCAGGATCAGGGTGGCAGAGGTGAAGGTGTTGAACGCCCAGTGCTGTGTTCGGAAGAGGCACCCACAGGGCTGCAGGGGAGGCTGTCTGTCCCTGCATCCCGGGCTGCACCTCGGGGTGGCACGGGAGGGCTCAGGCAGTGGGCACTGTGCTCCCACCTGGGTGCCCAGGTGTCCTCTGCCACAAACATGAAGGCGACACCGCGCTTGGCTTTAACTCAGGCTGCCTCAGCCCCTCGCATTTGGTCTCCAAAGCTGGTTTTAGATTTATGATCCTTTCAGCACTACACTTTGTTCCCAGTGCCATGGCACCGAGCTCCCCGCTGAGCCGCAGAGGCTGAAAGCGTCTTCAGCGGAAGGTGGACATCTGCCAGGAGCACAACTTGGCACGGGCGCCCTGCCACCGCCCGCATTGTCCTGCGTCCTGCCTGCGACCCCGGGGTGCAGCTGCCTGCAGCCCCTGCCCTCTCTGCCCTTGCCCCAGGAGCTGCTTTGCCCGGGCGCAGACCTGCCAAGTGATCAGCAGGTATTATTAGCCCGTCCACTGAGCGGGACCGGCAGCTCCTGCATCTACCGGCGGCTCTTCGCCGCTAATCCCGTGGCCTCCGATGCCCTTCCTGGTATTGCTGGCGCTGTGGGTGCCCGTGCAGGTGGCAGCCCTGCCACACGCGGCCTCTGGAGAGCTGTGGGGTGTGCGGGGTGTGCGCTGCGCGATGGTGGCGGGTGGAGCTGGGGCTGGCAGGCGGCTGCAGGCAGCGGAGCCTGTGACTTGTCGATACAGGAGGAGGGGGCTCGGGTTTGTGTGGAGATGCTCCGGGAGGGAGACCCAGCGAGACAACCCAAATGTGGGGCTGTGCCTTGTGTGGTGCCAGGCTGGCACCAGGCGTGTCCGTGCCCACATCTCTTCTGGGGCTGCCTGAGCCCCCCCAGCGTGGCCGTTTGCACTGCGGCGCCGCTCAGATCCCTCAAGGCTGTTGCTAATGTCTCTCGTTATTTAAAGCCTAGAGGAGCACAATCCCTGGTGGGCTGATGCGCCCCCGCAGAGTGGGATGCTACTGCTCACTCCCAGGGCTCTGCCCAGGCTCTTTTCAAGTGTCAGCACCATCACAAATCCGTTCTCATGTGAACAGACTTTCCCAGCAAGCTCATTTTAGAGCTTCTCAGCCACATCCCCTGCCTCGATTTCATGCCCTCCTCCAGACCCACCTCAGCCCCCTCCTCCCCACAGATGGTGCTTGGCTATTCTCGCAGCCTTGTCCTTGCAGACGGTGTTTCGTGTGCTCAAGGAGACACTTGTGTGTCCAGGTTTGGTGGGGACAGGCCAGCTCTCCCCCGGCCTGCAGGAGCAGGACGTGGGCAGAGATCTGTCTCTCTCACACCAGCCAGCAGCTCTCACAGGTCCTGATATTTTTCCTCACCATTCTCACTCAGTGAAGACCTGATGCCTGTGGCCCTTCAGTTGTTCAGAAAGCTTGGGAGGTAAATAAACAACGACATCCACTCCCCATCACTCTTTGAACTCTCTCCATTTCCAGCCCCTCATTCCTGTGGCCCAACCCAGCGAGTGGGAGCCGCCAGCCCCGGCTCCGGTGCTCGGCATTCCGCACGAGCAGGGCTCAGCCTGCAATGCAGCGCCGCGCCGCTCACCAGCAGCGTGGTGTTTGGTGCAGGGACCACAGCAGCCGCGTGTGCTCAGAGCAGGAATGTGCTGCCTCCCTCCTCACTCTACTCCTTCACTGTGCGCAGCCTCTGCCGGCACCAGGATGGGGAGGAAAACCCGTTCCTCACCCCCCTGTCCTGCCCACGAGCTGTGCCAGGCCGAGCAGCCGGTGCCAGCGCAAGGTGGAAGGACTGGCTGGTGGCTGCCACGTCCCTCTCCGCTCCTGGCCCTGGCCCTGTCCTGCCTGGTCCTTGCCGGGCACAGGCAGCTCCTGCCTCCAGCCCCCATCTTGTGCCTTGACCCTTTGTGCTCCCCAGGACCAGGCAGTGCAAGCGCTGGACAGGACCCATCTCCAGTTCTCCGTTTCCTCATTGCTCCAGAGCGCAGCGGTGACTGGAGCAGCGGTGGCAGAGAAGTGCCCGGTCCTGCTGGGGCCCAGCCAGGTCCCCGGGCAGTTTGAAGGGGGAGCAACATGAGACCTCCTGTGCTGGAGCCTGAACCTTAGCACTGCTCTGCAGCCTTATCTGGCTTAAGGGATCAGGTGCGGGTTGTGTAAATAGGACCAGCGGCTCTTGCAGAGCCAGCATTACCCCAGAAGCACCCCTAAGCCAGCCCGGCCCGGCTCCTTGCCCACCTCCCACGGCTCACGGCTCATCCTCACCCCAAAGGTGCCCGCGGGCTGGGTGTGCACCCGTGGGCCCTTCCAGTTCACCCTTTAAAAACTGTCCCCGAGACTGAGGAGCGGGACCGGCCAGAGCCCCTTTTCTCCCGCACAGAGAAGCGGCTGTGCCGAGGGCGCGTGGGGAGCCCGGTACAGCCAGATGGGGCCGGGCCAGGAGCCGCCGCCAGCCCGGGGCTGCCCGGGAGCCTCTCGCTGCGCTGCCCGCGGAGCTCCGGGTGTTCTGCCAGGAGCAGAGAATGAGCCTTGTGCTCCGTCCTCTTCCCACGGGACACTGCCGAGTGTCTCCCGGCTCGGGCCGGGCCCGGGTCCGTCCTGCCCCGCCCGGCTCCCGAAGCCCCCGAGCCCCAGCGCTGCCGACGGGCACCGGCTCATCCCTGGGCTCCGAGACCGCCCCGGGCACCGGCGGCCCCGCAGCCC
>WEIS01073603.1:13255-45733 GCA_013389965.1 Todus mexicanus | reverse complement strand
GGGGGAGCCGGGGCTCGGGCGCGGGGAAGGGGCTCGGGCCTGGGGCCGCCCCTCGGAGCTGCCCAGCGGCCGGGGTGGCCCCGCGGGGCTCCGGCCGAAGGAGGAGGAACGTGGAGAGCTGAGGCCGTGGGGAGGGGCTCAGGGCAGGGCACCCTCGGGTCTGCGGGGTGAGGGGTTGGAAGGGTTGGAAGGGAGCCCTGAGAGCGCTGCTTGTCACAGCATCGCAGGGTCAGGGCTTGGAAGGGACCTCGAAAGCTCCTCCAGTCCAGTCCCCTCCATTGCCGGAGCAGGATCACCCAGACCAAGTCCCACAGGAACTCGTCCAGGGGGGTTTGAAACGTCTCCAGAGAAGGAGACTTCACAACCCGCCTTGGCCAGGGACGCTGCTGAAGTTAATCCTCTTGGTTGCCTCATGTGGCGGAGCAGCCTGGCCAGAGCTGTCAGGGGCTGGAGCGCTGCAGGGAAGATGGGTGCTGGCCATGGGTGCTGAGGAGCGAGGGAAGCCCAAGCCCCAGCTCTCTGTGGCTGTAGAACAGACCTTTCCCTGCAGACGGGTACGGCCATGGCAGAGCTGTCAGCCCCGCGCCTGCAACAACCAGTTGCTCAGACCAAACACTGACAGCTCCCAGTGAGGAGGAGGAGGAGGCAGGACGGGCTGGCAGCAGCTACGGGATGACTTCACTCTTCTACAGACACTTTGAGAGGCCAGGCAGGGCTGGTTGGCTCCGGGCTTGAGGGGGATTCTCCAGCTGCTATTTTAAAAATAAATAAGACAGACTTCTGTCATCTGACACGAAATATTGTAGCCGTGCTGGGAATCAGACGCTGCTCTGGAAATTCCTGCTCCTGCCCCCCGAGTCCCAGGCTGCAGGTGGATTTCCCACCAGCTTTTTAGGCTCTGGAAAAGGTCATCTGCTGTGTTGGAACGTGGCTCGGGAGCAACGCCAGCCTGCGAGCTGGCCATGCCTGCATGCCCCACTCTCTGCTGGTGTTCGTTTTCCCTGCTGCTCTCAGGGAAAGGTGGATGGTTTGCTCTATTTGCTCCCAGCTGTCTCCTCTGTTCAGCCGTGACCGCTATTCCTCCTCCCACCACATGCTTGAGTTTGACCTCAAACCAAACAAGCAGGCGAAATGCAAGGGGACAGATAGAAATCCACTCTGCGATTTAGCATGCAGCGCTTCCAGTTCATTTGGTTTGGGGATTTTTCTTACTGTTAGCCCAGAGAAAATCTGAAACCGTTTGGAATCATCACGCTTGCTCTTAGCTCTGTAGAAGACTCTGCTTCTCTGCCCCTCAACTGATTAGAGATGTGAAGGAGGGGCTGATAATCCTACTGACCGCACAGTTCTGTTGTTGCCCTGCCTTGCAGGCACCTATTTTATTTTTTTTAAGGGTTGATCCCCCCAGAACTCCCCAGAGTCTCAGCTCAGCAATGACCACACATGCAGGGGGTACAAGGGCAGCTAGGATATCACTTTTAGCCCCAAAGTGAATTTGCTCCCATCTCCAACTAATCTCGCACTCACCAGCAGCGATGCTGGGTCCAGTTCCTGCTGGAGCTCTTCTCGTCTGACCCCATCTGGCCACCTTTCACTAAACTCCCCATCGCCCACAGAAGGCCTCCCTGCAGCTTGTCCCATGTGCTGACAGGCCAAGTGTCACCTGCTTCCAGGATGTAAACTGGGGTCTCCCCTGTCCAGGCTTCACTCCCAACGGCCGCTGTGGTTTCATGGTCCAGACAAAGGCTGAGGGAGCGCCATCCCCGGCACCTTCCCTTCTGCCATGGCTGGAGACCCAGAGCTCTCCAGTCAATCCTGGAGAGACTCTGCCCACACGGTATTGATCAGCAAGCACCAACTGGGCAACGCGGGGCTGACTGTCAGTGGCCGCAGGTGGGCTTCCCAGAAAGGCACCTTCGCGTTTACGCAACCCGATGGCCCAGTTACCCTCGTTCTTTCCCGGTCCTGTGTCTGGCCTTGTGCCCTCTGATCAGAGCAGTCATGTGGTCGTTCGCTAATGAGGTGACGCCCTGCACGGGCAGCACGTTGTCAGGGGGAAGAGGAAACCAGGACAGGCCGAGGGAGAGGTTTACGATCTTTTCTGTCCTACCAGCCATGGATAGGAAGCAGAAGCAAGTGGAGAAGGTACGGTATGCCCATGGTTAACACCCTTCGTTTCTTGCCAGCCCCACTCTTCCTTCATGCTTCGGTAATTCCCCTTCGTCTTGCTTTGAACGTTCCTTCTCCAGGCTTCGGTCTCGTAGTTTTTGCCAGGTCCTACAAAGAGCAGAGGGTATTTTCTCTGGGGGTTCAGCACCACTCAGCAGCTTTGTCACCTTACAGCTTTAGCTCGCTCTTCTTCTCTGTGCTTAACTACCGGGAGGAGGTGGGGGGACAGCTATTTTCTCTGCCTTGGAAATCCAGGGAAATGCTCTGCTTGGCCTCAGTACCCTGACAATGCAGAGTCTGGAGTTCTGGAGGAGCGTGTCTGATTCAGTCGATCCAAAAGAGGGAACTGGAAACCTTTAGAGTAAATGCAAACATCTTCAAGCTGAGGGATGTCCATCCAGCCTTGTTCACCCAAGAGGATGTTGTTATTTTGGGGAATGATGGCAAGTTCATTTCCTGGCCAGCAACAGGGTTTGCCCCGTTTCGTTTCTCCGCCCAGGGAACTGGTACGGTGCTTTCTAAGGGTTTCACACCCACATGACCCCGTTGGATCCCAGGAACCTTTTGGCATCACCCACAATTTCCTGAACAGCTCTGCTTGTTCTCTCCCCTATAATTTGGCCAGTCCCATACTGGTACAACTGGGTGGAGGTTATCTTACCAGAGCTGGGTCCTCCAGTAACTGGGAGGTTCACCAGCATGAAGGAGCATTGCTCCAAGGCCTGCACATCACAGCCAGTCCTTCCCTGGCCATCTCTGGTAAAGTACAATCCCTGGCCAGTCAGAGAAGGGGCATTTTAACCTTGCCCCGAACATACCTAAATTCTGCCTCCTCAAAGCCCAGGGGTTACTTTGATTTTTTCTGCTTAACCGTCCAGCCTGATGCTGTTGTAAGAAGCAATGAGACCGTTTCCAACAGTAAGTTAATATGAGTATTGCTTCCACAAATTATTTTCTTCCCACTTACCACGGCATGGAAGGGTTTGATTTAGTCGAACGTATGGACGCTCTCAGCTGGAAGGTGCTCAGAGAGTGGGAGACGCATCATTGTCCTGGCAGCGTTTCTTCTGATGAGATGAGAACCGGTGTTTTGGGGGGATTAAGTTTCTCTTCTACAGCTTTTCTGGATGTCCTGCAACCCATCTCTAGCGTGCAGTCAGCAGGACCTGCGCCTTGTGTTGGCACTTGGTGTGCTCTGCTGAGACACGCGGGTGCCCTCACAGAGGCTGGGTTGGAGACTCCCAGATCCAGATAATTTGTCACATCGGGGGGGGAAGTTCCGTCTCGACATTCGCTCTGTGCTTTGCAGGCCAGGCCCTCCGGCCTGCTGAAGCCGACAGCTTTAGGCAAGATCCCAGGCAGATTCCAGCTTCACCAGGAAGCCTTGCCCCATCTCCCCGTGCCGCCGCTCCAGCAAACGCTGGACCGCTACCTGCTGGCTCTGAAGCCCATCATCAGCGAGGAGGAGCTGAACCACACGCAGGAGCTGGTGGCTGAGTTCCGCAAGCCGGGAGGCGTCGGGGAGAGGCTGCAGAAAGGCCTGGAGAGAAGAGCCAAGAAAACAGAGAACTGGGTAGGTGGTGACTCTGGCCCCAAGCTCTGGTTAGGGAGGGTGGAGGTCTGATGGACACCTCTCCAATGCCCTGGCTGCCTCTGCTGGCATCTGTGGTTTTATAGCATCACATTCATGACCAGTCTGCATTGCCCTCCCTGAGCTGTGCAAGCTTCTCACCAGGACTTGGGTGAGCAGAAGAGGGAGTCGCTGGCTGCTGAAGCCTCTAACCCGTTTGCATCACGTAGCTGCCCCAAGAAGCTGAAGGAAACCCTCTGCTCGAACCCTGCACCTTAAGCCCCCACTGCCTTACTCAAATCCCCCTCTAAATTCCACGTGTGAAGCATAAAACTTTGCAAAGTGTGGGACAGAACTGGGGTCGGGATGCTGAGGGCTGGGGTCAAACGGTAGCAGATGCTGTGCCTGCATGTCGCCTTTCTCCATCCCAGCTCTCAGACTGGTGGCTGAAGACAGCTTACCTGGAGTACCGCCTGCCCGTTGTCGTCCACTCCAGCCCAGGTGTGGTTCTACCTAAGCAGGATTTTAAGGATCGACAAGGTCAGCTCAGGTAAAGTTCTTTTCTACTTTCTCCTGGGTTTCAGGTGGGATGAGCTATCTCTGCTGGACAGGGAGGAGCGGGTTTAGGCTGATTGGGAAAGAGTAATTATAATGTGGCCCTGTCCGTGCTGTGCAAGAGGGCTGGACAGGTGAGGAAAGGCTGCCAGGCTGTAAGGAAACTCCTGGTTGCACTTGACTAAGGATTTCATCAAGTGGCAGGGGAAAAAACAGAGTCCATTGGTTTGGGCACTAAATGGGGACTGAAAACCTATGTTTTGGTCTTCACTCTAGCACAGATCTTCATTGCAAGATGGTCAGATCTGCCTGGAGGCAGCGTGAGGATACATCTGACACACTAAAGGCTGAGAGGCACTAAGATGGTGTGTGCAGCTCAAGGAGGCAATCACACCCTGCCATGTCCTCTCTTCCTTGTGGTCTCCCTTTAATTTTTAACCACCACTATGAGTGTGTTAAATCCACCCTGCAGACCTTTAGCACTGACCTTTATTCAGTCACCTTTGCCACAGTTACCAGTCATCACTCTCTGGCAGATCAGATGTACCAGCCAGGGGAGTGGGGAGGCTGGGAACAAATCCTCCCGTCCACTCCCTTGATACACCTGAGGTGCAGAGCATGAGCCCTCCAGGGACAGAGCAAGACTAGACAAACGTCTTTGAGAGCTCTCTCACATTATTCCTAAGTTATCCACACTAAAGATAAGATCTGCAGCGCTACCAGTGCCCCAACCAGTGGAACTGAGCAGCTGCCTAAGAATCTGGGCTCCCATGTAAAATACAGCCGAAATACCAGTTTGTTGAGTTTGCAGCTGTGGAAAGAAGTCGGACAGCGTGGCTTGAGACTAAAGCTTCAGACACCAGAAGGCAAGTTTCGAAAGTAGAGCTCTCCATTCCTTAATCCAGCAACACTGCTGGTTGAAAACAAGTCAAGTAACCCGCCCCCATCTGCCCCTCAAGCCCTAACACTGCTTCCAGGCTGTTTGCACTCTAGAAAGGAACACAGACTCTCTCCCCGTTGGGTTTCCAGCTGCTTTACTTCCTCAGGTGTTGCAGTAAGGCTGGGGAATTGTCAGTGAAAACTACTTTGCAGGATGTCTTATTTAACAGCTCTTTGGTTGTTGGAGGGGTGTCCTGTGATCTTTACTGGGGATGGGTGGGCTGAGCAAACCTAGGTGGCACCGCCTGCAAACGCCAAATGCTCGCAGCACTTTAAAGGCTTTGAAGCTCAGCTCACTGTCACCTCTTGCCACAGTGACCTCCTGCCTCCCTCCTCCCATGTGTGGGAGCTCCCAGGTCAGCACTGGCCAAGCTGTCACTCCAGCCAAGCGGGTGGATGTGGCCTGTCACAGGCTCCCTCCCTGCTGGCAGTTGGCAGCAGCAGTAATTACGTCGATCCCAGTAAACACAACACCTCCGTGTCAGCGTCCCTGCAGTTGTTTCTGATCCCACGGCACCAGAGGAATGTTCTCAAGAGAGAAGTAGCAGAAGAACATTCAAGGGGTAGGAACTAAGTCAGCAATGGTGAATGCTGGATGCAGGGAGATACACGAGCGTCTTAGCTTGAAGCTCAGAGGTGGCCCCTGGCCAGGGAAGGGCAGAAATCCCCTTTTCTTGGTGCCATTTTAATGCCAAGACTCAGAACTAGGATGTGATAAAATCACAACACAGCAGTAAAACATGCTGCTGTTAGAGGGTCAGTTGTGCATCTGGGCTGAACCCTGCTTGCTTGAAAGCTGTCCGGAGTTCCTTGGTGAGATACAAGAAAACACGAAGTGCTACATGGTGGGACTATCCAACAATCTCAGATCACATCAGCTCACCAGAGATGGGCACAGCCGGGGCTTGGCAGAAAGGCTGGACTTTCCAAGGAGCAGAGAGCAGCTCTGCCAGCCCTCCGCTGCTGCTTCCTCAGCCCCACACGTTCCACATTTGAATCTCAGCTTGTTACGTTTGGTATTTTTCCAGGTTTGCTGCCAGGCTGATTGAGGGCATCCTGGATTTCAAGACGATGATTGACAAGTGAGTTAGTGACCATCCTGACTCCTCACGCGTTCTTTACGGTCGCAGAGAGGCTGAGCCTAGTCACTGAGCCCCCCCCTTCCAAATAGAAAGGGCAGAGAAGACAGCACATATTCAAAAAGTGATATTGTAATCAACATCATTTCTCCCTGCCAAGGTCACCGCCACTGGAAAAGAACAAATTTGCTTTTCTTTCTTCATGTTTTTGTTTACCTTACTACTTTTCATTGGCACGTGTACATGCTTAGAGGCAGCGAGCCTGACTGACAGTCTGTGGAGCTACGTATTTGTTTGCCCACAGAACAAGTGCTGCTCAGGCAGCAGGAATTTGTTTCTGTTGGTTTGGGTTTCTGGTGTTTCTCATCTCCCAGCTAGACAGGATCAGCTCTAGAGAAACGTAGGATCAGTTCTAGAGAGACACGTTCCTCCCTACCCTTTTTCTTCCCATCACAAACAAAGCTCTGCTGAACGCACCTTATTTATGTTCCAAAAACATGTTTACCAACACACTACCAACATCCCGCCTTTACATCCAAATTCAGACAAGGCTCAGGGCCAGCTGTGGGACGGCTGGTTGGAGCACGACTGTTGAAGTGATCAACTGAATCCCAGTCTAGTTAATGAGTCATAGAGAGCACATCAGATACTCACCAGTCAAAATTATGGCTGAAAGTGTCTTTCTGCCTTTGCACAGGAAACAATACACCTCCCAGTACCCCGCGCCCTGGATTCTTCTCTGCAGACAGCGCGGTGCACGCCGAGCTGTGTAGCAGGACCAGAGAGCTATTTCTCTGGTGTTACAGAGAGGATAGTGGTTTTCCCCTTCCCAAATGAAAGGCCAGCAAGCAGACAATTTTTGCAGCCCCTACTAAGGAAGGTGGCAGGAATAGGGAGGGATGGCCCCTTTTTGTATCACCAGCACCAACACGTTTAGGTCCTGCTGGAGAGAGAGACAGCAGCTGCCTGAGTGGGCCTGTGCCTGCCTTGTTTGGGGGGTGTGGGCCTTCTCACTCCTCTGTTTTCTCTCCCCCTTCCCTCCTTACCTTGCTGTGTCTCCAGTGAGACCCTTCCAGTGGAATACATGGGTGGGAAGCCTCTCTGCATGAACCAGTACTACCAGATCCTCTCATCCTGCCGTATTCCCGGGCCCAAGCGGGACTCCATTGTCAACTATGCCAAAGGCAAGAAGCAGTCCAGACACATCACAGTGGTTCACAACTTCCAGGTACGGCAGCTGCTGAGCTCTCGAGGCTTGCCCAGGTGCAGGTGTCCCTTTCAGATAGCTGGGGTGCAGAGGAAAGGGAACAGTCTCCACCTATAGGGTTTGTATCACCAGGGATTCGTTCCTGCTCCCTTTATCCCCTTTGGAATTTGCTGGGATTGCCACATGTGAGCAACAGACTACAAGGCAAAAAACCACTCTCCTCTGTTTCTTATCCCTGCAATTCCTGTTTCTCAAAGCCCAGAGATCACGTCTGGAATTGGAAATTGCAAGTGGGAATGGGATAACAAACCCTAGCACCACAGCTAGGAGCTAGGGAGCCTCAGAAACAGAAACTCCTCTTGTGTTTTGGCCACCATGGCTTATGAGCTTCTTAAAAGCTGGATTGTGTTTATACCCTGCAAGGGAAGTTGAACTTGGGTCTCTCAATTCTGAGCATCCTTCGAAGTTCTGCTTACAAGCTGTGTTCTTAGGTCAGGACTTACTTTCTCAAGGTGGCTGTTCCCTGTTTCTGGGGCTGGACAACAAAGATCTTCTCTCATGTTCTGTCTCGGTCCTTGTCCACTCTTCTCACCTTCAGTTCTTTGAGCTGGATGTTTACAACGCTGACGGAAGCCCCCTTACCACTGACCAACTCTTCATTCAGCTGGAGAAGATATGGAACACCTCCCTTCAGACAAACAAAGAACCCATTGGGATCCTCACCACCAACCACCGAAATACCTGGGCCAAAGCCTACAACAACCTGATGAAAGGTCTGTAGAGCCCCAAACACATCGGTGCTCACAAACACCACAAGCCTTTGAACTCCCAACCTCAGCACCGTGTTGTGCTCTGCTCTGTTCTTCCCTTTCAAAGCTTGTTCTGGACACATAACATGAGCTTTCCACCTCAAAGAAGCAACCTGATTTCATTGCAAAGGATTGTTATTTTGGGTTTGGAAGTCTGAAGCTTGGTTTGTTAGGCCTGAAATCCTAGAATTTGTAGCCTTGCAAATGGGTGGGATGTAAGAAACGTGAAAAAAGGAGGGTGAATGGAGCATGCTCACATCTGTAACGCCTCAGCTGGCTACCACTTTAATAACTGTACACCCTAAATAGAATCATAGAATCATAGAATAATTAAGGCTGGAAAAGACCTCTTAGATCATCGAGTCCAGCCTAGGACCTACCACCACCACTCAGCTAAACCCTGCCACTAAGTGTGGCATCCAGTCTGTCTTTAAACACCTCCAGGGACGGTGACTCCACCACTTTCCTGGGCAGCCCATCCCAGTGTTTTATCATCCTTTCTGTGAGGAAGAGCTTCCGAATATCCAACCTAAACCTCCCCTGGTGCAGCTTCAGGCTGTGACCAGCATTGCATTGAGGTACAGTGGGAATCCAACACTGGCTCCTTCAAACCTGCTCTTTCAAATTCCAGTCTCCCTCCAGTTAAAGTGCAGGTTTTTCAACTCCCCCTTCGTTACTTGCTGCTTATTTCTCTCGCAGATAAGACCAACAAGGAATCCGTGCGTACGATCGAGAAGAGCATTTGCACCATCTGCCTGGATGCGCCTATGCCACGGGTGTCTGAGGACATCTACAAAAGCCGCGTGGCCGCTCAGATGCTGCACGGCGGAGGCAGCCGCTTGAACAGTGGGAACCGATGGTTCGACAAAACCCTTCAAGTAAGCACTGATGCTCGAAAGATGCTGAAGGCGTAAGTCTGGAGGAGATGCTTTTCCTGAGACAACAAAGGTCCAAGAGATCCCAGAAACGTTTTGCAGGGAAGTTTTCCTCACATCAAGAGAGAAATAGGGGAGACAGGGTGTGGTGGCTGACTGAGATCAGTGGTTCCCCTTGCAGTCACCACAGGCGCTCATTCCTGCCTCGGGGACTTTTGTTTCTTTTACTGCCTCTGCCCACGCTTATTCAGTGTAGCAGTTCTTTGTGTTCCTTGTAAATCAATTTTCTGCCTGCGGTGAACAATGCCTTGTCTGCTTGGAGGCAGCCCAAACGTAGGGAGGTCTGCTCCTTCTGTCTCCTCTAGGCTTGTCACTTCTCCTGTTGCTGCCAGCGGCAGCCCAATGGCTTTTTGTTTTGTTGTTTTTTTCAAACATAAGCTGCCATCCCACAGCATCCCTCTGATCCCTTCTCCATTCAATCTTGTCAAGAGCCTTCAACAGCAGCTGCTATTTGAGTAGCTTCTTTATTACTTGGTATATCCTGGCTTGTGAGTAGTAGCAATGGTGCTTTAAAAGATTCTCCTCATATCTGCTGAAGTCTTCATAACATTTTCAGCTGTTTTGGTGCTACTTGGAACTATTTGTTGACGGGATAAAGGTTAGATGTCCCAACGAATTGAAAAGCAAGGGTGAGCCAGCACATGGTGATATTATTCATGAATTATGTGTGCATCTAAGTAAACCCAAGCCATTGAAGCACCCTGCATTGCCAGGGTGCTGAGCACAGCGATGGATCTATCTGGCACACTCTTACCCAGTTAAGTTTGCAAAACTGTGAGGCTTCCACCAACTACGGCTAAACGAGACCTTTGCGTTACCTTCCCAGTGTACAAGGACAGGATCACAATCCTTGCTGATACTGAGATCTCTCTGGGTGCTTCAACACTGTCCTCTCGTGCTTCTCTCATAGTTCATCATTGCTGAAGATGGCTCCTGTGGCCTTGTATACGAGCACGCTCCCTCGGAAGGCCCACCCATTGTTGCTATTCTGGATCACATCGTGGAGTACACGTGAGTCCTGCCTCCTCTACTTTTCCTCAGCATTGGGGATAGGGTTTTGTTTGTGCCCTTCAAAAATCCACTAATGGCAGCGTGAAGTTTTCCAGCCTGTGACTAGTGTCACAAGGCGTTAGGGAAGATTTCCTGTGTGTTTCTAGCCAGGTTCTGGCTAAACATCATCATTTCTCTACGCAGGAAGAAGCCAGAGCTGGTAAGATCACCCATGGTTCCTTTGCCAATGCCCAAAAAGCTGCGGTTTAACATCACCCCAGAAATCAAGAATGACATAGAGAAGGCAAAGCAGAACCTTAACATGTAAGTACGAAGCGGTGGAGAGGCCTGGCAAGTGACTGGGAGTAATTCACATCCCCTTTGGAACACGCCAGTGGTTTAAATGAGGCTTCCCCAACTGCACCAAGGAGTTATCCCAGTGACTTCTTGGGTCAACAGCTCAAAAGCACTAAAACCACCTGCCAGGTATAAAGTCAGAGGTGCTGGAAAGTGGTAATTACTGACCCATCCCATTTACTGAGGAAGAACAAGGCTTTACTGGAGCTAACGAGGGACACTAGAGCATAAACACACATAAAAGCCCATCTAACCTGGTGAAGATTTTCAGGAGTGGCCAAAAATAAAAGCTCATTTCTGTGGTGCTGCCCAAAGAAATGTGTGTGTTGGAGCTTCCTCTGTCCGGTGTAGGTCAGATCCAGACAGCCTGCTCTCTCTGAGCCTTGTGAAAGCAAATCCGTTTCTTCATGTCACAAGAACAAGCAACAGGCAAAGGAACTCTTCCTCTTTGTCTCCTTGCAGATTGGTCGAAGACCTGGATGTCAAAGTCATGGTCTTTCATCAATTCGGGAAAAGCTTCCCCAAGGCAGAGAAAATAAGCCCTGATGCTTTTATCCAGCTGGCCTTGCAGCTCGCGTATTACAGGTAAGACACCAGCAGGGAGCTTCTCTGCCTCTTCCCCATCACACTCAGATACGTGAGCTTGATAAAGGTGACACAGACACGTCTCTCGCTATCACCACCTTCCCAAGTCCCATGTTCTCTGTGATTCCCTTCTCCATCTCCCAGGATGTACGGCCACGCCTGCGCCACCTACGAGAGTGCATCGCTACGGATGTTCCGCCTGGGGCGCACAGACACCATCCGCTCCACCTCTGTGGACTCTCTGAAGTTTGTGCAAGCAATGGACAGCCCTGACAAATCGGTGAGGATCTCCAAGAAGGTGGAGTAAGAGGACTCCACTCTAAAAAAGGAGGAAAGCGGCTTATTTGGCTAACCCTGTGTCAGCTGCTTTCAGCTAAGCAGAACTGCACCCGATAGGAAGTTGAGACAAAATAGAGCTCGGAGGGTATAGTTACACACTTTGGGTTTCCTTTCGTATGTATTGAAAGCCAAGGAAACAATGTGGACATTCTTAGTCCCACCAAAAAGAAGTATGTCCCTTCTAAAAGCCTGTTTAGCTACCCAAGCTAAGTTCTGCTACTGCTGAATAGAGAACTTGATTCAGAATGAAGTAACAGCCAAAAAAAAAAATAAAAAATTTAAAAATGAAATCTAGTAAATCTAGAAATTAGTCAAGTATAGACACACAAGGCAGAAATTCCCTCCATCCTGGAGGAACAGCCAAAATAAGGGTTTCCACGCTGCAGAAAATTTTACAGACGGATCTGTGTGTTCTCAGGACCAGGAGAAAACAGACCTGCTGAGGAGAGCTACCCAGGCCCACAGGGACTACACTGATATGGTGAGTGTCTTCTACGCAGCCACACTTGGGGGCTTACCTAGCAAACGAGGGTTCTGGTGAAATACAACACCGTAAGAGGTTTCTCTGCTGATGTAGTGATGTGGCTACTAGTGCTGTGCACAGGTCTAAGTGACCTAGGCCACAGACTGAATCCTTTCTCTCTAGGTAGTGGTTTAAGTGTCCCTTGTGACTGACCTAAAGGAGAGAACCAAATATGAAACCAGCTTCAGTTCTCACTGTCATTGTTGCTGATAAATGCCAAAGTTGCCCAAGGATCCCTTAAACCAGAGGAAGCCCATGGGCAGGAACCATAAAGTCGGTTCCACTGGTGTGTTAAATTTCACCATCCTTACAAACAAGACCGACTTGTCCTAAGGGCAAGATCTAGTTTCCTTCTAACTTTAAATGTTTAAAGATTTTTTTAGAGGTGTTCTCTTCTCTAACCCAAAGAAATGGCTAGTTTTGCTTGCTTGCCTGCTAGACAGGCCTTCACCTGGTCTTCCTTCCTTCCTTCCTTCCTTGCAGGCAATACGGGGCAACGCAATAGACCGACACCTCTTGGGTTTGAAGCTTCAAGCTATAGAGGACCTCGTGAGCATGCCTGAACTGTTCATGGACACAGCCTATGCTGTGGCAATGCACTTCAATCTCTCAACCAGCCAGGTACGACTCACCCAAGCCAAGACAGAAGTGCTCTTTTGTTCTTTCATTGCCTTTCTTCTCCACATTTCACCTTCATTCCCTTCTGCTAGAAACTAAGCTTCATTTTAGGAATAGAAATTAAGCCTCCTACCAGTCCCACAAAGTGGCAGATCTGATCTTAGAGCTGCCACAGATCCTCTCAACCCTGTAAAAATCTAGCATGACCAAAGCCAGGGTCACCAGAAATGTCTGGGGTCTAAACACAAGTGAGATCAATTGAAGTTTGCTGCCAGAATAGCTTTATGTTCATTTGCTGTGCTGTGGTCCTGACTGATACAGCTCTGCCTGCGACTCAGGACAAGCTTACCCTGGGGAGAAGCGCTCCTTTGCAAACGCAGAGGAAAACATGCTCCTACTAAACGGTAGAATCCAGCACACGTGTGGGTAGGTGGGTCTGACCAGGAAGGGCCCTCTTCTGGAGGATTGTAGCAGGGTGGCAGTTCTGCTGCTGTTGACAGAGCTGTTAGCGTTTGACAGCTCCATTTCTCTCTGGCTGGTTACAAGTTTTTAATCACATTGTCTCCACAGGTCCCAGCGAAGACAGACTGCGTGATGTGTTTTGGTCCCGTGGTTCCAGATGGCTACGGAATCTGTTACAACCCTATGGATGAACACATCAACTTTGCCATTTCAGCGTTCAACAGCTGCGCTGACACAAACGCCGCCCGCATGGCACATTATCTTGAGAAAGCACTGCTGGACATGAGGATTTTACTCCAGTCCACTCCCAAATCCAAACTGTAAGAGGCAATTGCGATGCAAAACACCCAACTGAAGGGGCTATCCCTGATGCACTGAAGTTCCCAGTACCTCAGAAAATGATTGAGGGGACAGCCTGCCCTGGAACCTAGGAGGACATCTACCATTTGTTTTCAGCAAGAGGTTACAAAATAGGTATCCACAGATACTCGACTCTGTGGCAAGAGGAAACACTGTGTTAAGCTGAAGTAGAACTGAGCGGTCCTCTCCCATCAATGCCAAGTGCACCTTCCTGTCCTCAAAGAGGACTGAATTAGGATTTTTATGGAACTTGCTGTAAAGGAATACAGAAAGCACAGTCCTTACCAGCATCTCAGTCCGTTTGGTGAGGAAGGTAGTAGTTCTCCAGGAAAAGAAGCGAAGGTTTATTCTGTGATGGAACAGCTCTAAGACCAAGTCTTGTTGCTGGTTTAGTCTTCCGAAGAGCGCAGCATCTTTCGCACTTGACTGGAGATTTTTCTGCTGCTCCAGCAAAGCTTCACCATTGAACTTTGCCAAGGGGAGAAAGTTCTTCAGACAGAGCAGTTCCAGTCTCGGAGTGCACTGCACTACTTATCCCAGACACTCCGACCATTACCTGCATTACAGGCCCGGGAAAGTTCCCTTCCCCTCGTTTTAGGATGCTGGGATCTCCTTTCCGTTGCACTGACCCTATTTAACAACAAAATGTTGGTTTTGGTTTCCTTGTTGTCGCTTTTCTGGGCTTTTCGTTAAGCTTGCTGTTGTGGTTTTAGCCGTTCATCTTCAGGCTCAGTGTTAAAGCTTTTTTCCCCCCCCCACAAAGCTGCTCTCTCGTGCAGGGTTTGCTGGCTTCGGCTTTATGTACCTTAACATCTGCAGAGATGAGGAGGGGCTGCCTATGCATTTGGCAGGACACTTGCTTCATCGTACCGTTCTTTGGAATTGAGGGAAAGAAAAAGATGCTGACTTTCAGTTTCCTCCCCAGAAGGGCGCATGCCTCGCCTCCTTTTCAGGGCACACCTGTTAACCCGCTGTGCTTTTATACCTGGCTTTCAGAAACAACATATTTGTGCATAACGTCTTATGCCCAAGTTGTGGACAAATAAGGATGTTTCTGATCGGGAACTGCAGAACATGCTTCCATTTCTGGCCCCCAGAGTTCAAACCCGTGACAGCCAAAGGAAAAACTGCCGCAGAATCACCCTTATTTCACATCGCTCTGCTTTAACGAGGCAGAAGATGTAGAAAAGCAGGCAGAAAGCCGAGAACACGCAGGCGCTGTAGGTGTCTGCGCGCTGTAGCAGCTGCTGCTCCTGCAGGAACAGTACAGCAGCTTTCCTACCACTCTTGGGAGTTGTTTTTTCTTACTGCAGTGTTACTCAGATTTGTGCCACCCTCTATTCCGTGAGGGAATGATCTCACGGTAGGTGTATTCAAACTCGAGACAGTAAAAGATGAGATACAAACACTAACATGCAATTGTAGCATCGGAATTTTTGTAAGCGCTAATTCCAGTGAATCTGCCAGAATCCAAGCTCCTGACTAGACTTTTTATTTCGTGAACCATCTGGTAATGAAGAACTCTAGTGCTATTTCTGCAACGGGAATTTAATATTTAAATTGCACACCCTTCGAGACGTGGCTGCAGGGACATCACCCTAAACAAGAGGCATTAGGAGTCTGATGGCCTGTTTTGTTAACAGGGAAATATTTGACCATAATTGCTACTTTTTTGATCATAAACAGCAAATGACATTATCGAAGTGCCTTGGTGAACATATCTGAAGACATTTGCACTAAACTTGTTTAAAACAAAAGAATCATTCTAATTTGCTTCTTGGAAGACACGAGCCAACACTTCTGCATTTTTTGTTCCTCAAAAGATACTTCAGAACTTCTCATACCTAAAATAAACCTTAAAAAGGAAAATTTAACCGAAACTCACCTGCACAGCCAGTGATTGTATGAACTGCCACTTCCACATCATCTACATGGGTTTAGTTGATCTTTTAGAAGGATCCTGAACGGAGTGAGATAGTCTAAAAAACGGCCAAGAGGAGCACTACAAACCTGCGAGCGCACATCCCCTGCTCTCTTGACTCCTCTGTATGAATTCGACTGAAAACTGCAAGAGGATACTCAGTGTTACCACAGTGTAAGTGAGCGTGTAAACACTGCGAAAACCAGACCTTGCTGGAATAACATCGGGGTTTATGGAGCCTTTTACACTGAAAAAATAATTCCTTTTGCCAAAGTAATCCTCCCTTGTCGTACTGAATCAGCCTCTGTTGCCAGGGGATGAGTTATTTTTCCCTGCCTGCAATGCCTTCAACCACTGACGCTACCGTATTGCCACTTCAGGATTTGAGACTTGGCCCTTTTCAACTTCAGTCTCAAAGGAGGAAGGCTCTCAAAGGAAAGTGCCTATTAAAGATTAAGCAGAAGTACGCGCTGCTGCGACTGTATCTCAGAAGATGAGATTGATCTCTTCTGGATCTAAATCTGGATACCCCGCTAGCTTCAGCGGAGTACAGCTGCGAGAAGCAGACTAGTGCTCAATGAGATCCAAGACGCAGAAACCACTTAATGCATCCTTAATGATGCACGGAGCTGAAATTCAGAGAAATGAAGCTGATTTTTCAAGTGCTCGAAAGGACGCTGAAATCATTACAAAGCTTTTCCTTTACAAAGTCTTTTCTTATTGTAAAAGTTCTAAAATGTGATGTCCTTCCAGTTCCTACTTCCTTGATTTTTTCGATGTTGACTTACTGTATACTATTCTCCTCCCTGTTTCCGATTGTCTGATTGTTTCATCCGTTGTGTTAAAGGCACATTAAGTACAAGAAAGTTAAGTACTTAAGTTCCAGGAAAAAAACCCGACTTATCGATTTGGAACAACTAATTTAAGAAATGCAGAGACTGAAAATATTCAGCTAACTTCTTTGGGGTATGAGTGCAATTTCTGACACAGCCTGTAGTGTTGCATGCTTCGCTGGGTAGCTGTGTTCGATATCGTTGCGGTCGTGTAATCTGTGTCATGCAGAGTTTCTAAAACGTTCTTCAAATAAACTGAAACACAATAAACGGAGAAGTGCTACACAACGAGGCTTAACTCTCCTTCGACGCTGCAGAAGTTACATAACTACCCTCACAGGAGGATGTTTGTGTAGGGGACAGCAAGAACAGGGAACCACAGCATTCTGTCACCTTCCTTTTATTGTCGTGTATCTCCGTCCAGCCCCCTCGAGTATAGGGGGGGAAGGAGGAGGAGAGAAAAAAAAAAAAAAGCATCTGCTTGCAAAGCCACATATTCCAAAGAAAATATTCCATTTCAGAAAACTAGTGGCAGGAGACGTCATACAAGTGTAGGGTAATAAGGCAGAGCTCAAATCTTTGTCCTGCACAGCACCATTTAGTTAAGAAAAAAAATAAATCCATGGGATCACTAAGGAATTTCTACCATATCAAGTATTGCAAAGATTTCTGGAAAGGTACAGCAAAAGTAGGCAGAAGATGCAGATTACAAACAACTCACAGAGAACAGAGGAGAGTTTATTACAGTGTCTTTCGAGAGCTCTTCTTCCTCTCCCTTCCTCCTAAGAATCACTGTAGGGAAGTTGGGTGTAAAGGCAAAATGAAGTGGAACAGCTTTTTACAGTACACTGCTCTCCACGAGGAGACAAAACCTCTTCCCAATGCTCTACTGCTCAGTAGGTGCTTCCACAGAGAGTTTTTTGAGCAGTGTGTCCCCAACAGCTTTGGAGAGGCCAGCGAGGTGCTGAGCCACCCTGGAAACAATCCCCTCTTGCAGCCTACTCCTTGGGGAAGGGCTGTGATCTCCCTTCTGGCTTTGTAAGTTAACTTACAAGAGATACAAAGAGGAAAATAAAGGGGTTTGCAAGAGGTAAGTGATTAGTACCGGCTTTCAGACTGAAACATAGGGTACCACCATGTCACGTGGCCTGTCTGATGTCCTGTCTCATTCTGATAGAGCTGTTCTAAGGTCAAATGTCCTTGTGAAAGCTGCAAGACACCTCTTTATTCTGACGCACCTTCAAAGCAGATCCAGTGCTTGGGTCCTTCAGATATTAAAAGGATGGCTCATGTTACACTATTACTAAACGGTTCTTAAAAAATATATAAATATGTATTTGCTGTAACAACTGAAAACGGTTAATTTACTACCCACAGCTACTTAAAACACAGAAATTTAAACAGCCTTCACACCTGTTCTCCTAGATCCCCTCCATCAGGATCACTGCTTTCTACAGTTCACTCTCAGGTTGGCCAACAGTTTCTACAGCAGCTCCCGCTCCGTATGAACACACAAACTCCTATGGCAACAGGCACAGATGAAAACTTAAAAAAAAATAATAATATATATATATATAAAAATAATCAAGATGAACAGAAACACATCTCACTTCAAGCAGCTTTATAATGCAGGAGTCTGATTAAAGTGGAGATAGTCGAACAGGCAGCAAGACCGAGATGTGACAGTCATTTTACCTCTGCTCACATGACTGCATCGAAGGCACACCGATGACCTTTGAGCCAGTTCAGAAGCTGTCCTTTATCTGTGAAAGTTCAAGTCAGTTGTGCTTTGAATAAATACTTCTCTGTAGTTACACTTGAACTGCTGCATTATATGCTAGAAATACAGAAAGTGTCCATGCACAGCCCTGAAGCGCTTCAGAGTATAGCCCTTGCCAGGTTAACTCATGGATGACGGAAGTTTGTCGGCATCGCCAGCACACACAGATGGCAGGCACACTCCCACAGAGACACAGCAGCCAAGAGAGCTGACTGCCCAGACGAGGAATCGCAACGGAAGAAGGATGGAAAGCAAAACTTGCTTGTAGGAGTTCAGCATTCAAGGTTACTGCTGCAGAACCCCGACCAAGCCACTGGAATAACTGGTAGGAGTCTCTGCTAGGACAAGCTCACTACTCGAGTTCACGGTTGGATTCTACCAGGCCTCTTCAAGCAAGAATTCAGACAGCAGCTGAGCTAGTTTTTAGTCATTTGCCTTGTTGTTAGTTTCTGGTTGTCACTTTGTTCGCTCTCAAAAAAAAAAAATAAAAAAAAATCTCTCCCTTAAGCTTTTAACAGAAAATAAAAATAAAAATCCAGTGCTCAAGACAGAGACCAGCAACTGAATTTTGTAAGGCTTTGGGCTGACTCTCAGTGGAGCACAGCACTGCTTAGAACCAGTTGGCTTTCTGGTGCCATCGGTAGCACGCTCACTACAACGACAGAAGCTGTACAGATCACAGCAACCCTGAGGTAATAAAAGTATAAAGGAAGAGATGGAATAAACATGAGATATGTATGATAACCTTGCCACCTAGAAGAGATGCTCAAAAAGACACTCTTGCTAATTACACAACAGGAGCAGCAGCAGGAAAAAAAAAAAAGTCAGTATATTTCAGGTTTTTCCTTTGTTTTGTTTTTTTACACACACACACTCCCCTTAATGGTATCCGTGCAGGCTTCCCTGCAGAACCGTCACTAGTGTTAAAAATCAGATCTTTAGTCTTTCCATCTGTACAAAGTGCAGCTGGAATTGATTTTGATCTCCCAAACTGGTTGCAGAAAAGACAGAAAAAGTCTTCCTCTCCCTTCTGCCTTGGTCACCCCGGCCTAGTTCCCCTCCCTCCTAAGAGGTTTTTGTTTATAAAAATTGAAAGCCCTAATTAAGCACGATCAACTTGAGATTCGTTTTGTCATCTTCTTCCAAAAAGAAAAACCCAACGAAAAAAAAAAAAAGCAAAAACAAAACACACAATCAATGCTTCACCCACCCCAGAAACAATAGTTCAGTTTAAAAAAATAAATAAATAGTGTGTATATTTCATGCTGCAAAAAAAGAAAAAAAAAAAGTCACAGAAAGGATTCATTTTTGGTTTTCCCTCCCCCGAACACGACACCAGGCATTTTCTCCCCCCTCCCCTGACGTAGACATGATGGTGCATTCCAACCGGCAATGTGCATCTGTGTTGAAAATGAGTTTCTACTCCTGCACGGTCCCACATGCATCAGGGAGCATCCAGCTAGCTGCTAAAGCAGAGCAAAGGCTTTCAGGTTTGGGGTATGGTCCCTGCCTGTTCCTTTGGTCCGTCTGTTTAAAGGCTCCTTGCTGCTCCCAGGTCTCTGCTCTTGTCCGTCTCCGTTAAAACGTGCGCTCTGGTCCCCCAAGCTTCTCGAGTCACTGGAGCTTCGTACCCAGCTTGCGCTGTCTGTTTCTGCAACGGCAACGGAGAGGGCAGCGTGAGAAAGGTGGCCCCGACCCTACCGCAGGGTTCTGCGGCAAAAACGAGGCAGTAAAGCTCTGCTTAGCTCTGCGGAAAACCAAAGCTGCCCCCAGCACACCCCATAGGGAGATGAGTCCTTCGACCCTGCAGTTCTCCTGCCTTCAGCGTGCACAAGCTCACGTGTGGGTGCGAGATTATGAACAACCGCTTGGGAAAACCATCGGCGAGGAAGCTGAAATACTGTGGAAATTAAGCACTAAGTCCCAAACACTCCCCAACAGACTCATCTTCCAGAGGCAGGAGTTAACCCGCCACTGGGTGTTTCTTTGCTCTGCACTATTCTACCCCCAGCAGCTCTCCACGTATTAGAAAATAAGTTAATTAACGACATCTGAGAAGGCAAAGCCGCGGCAGCTCCTCCACCCTTCCAATAAAACTTACCTTGCCTCTGCTCTCGTGACTGTGTATTCGAACCACAGGATGTTAGGAATGAGGCTGGTGTCTCGGATTAAAAAGAACTCTGAAATTGGCCTGAAAATCAAGAAGGTGGTGGAAAGAGGGAGATAATTAGACTTTCTCCACCACAATTTTGATCAAGAAAAAGGCACAAAAACTTCTCTAGACTTAAGAATACTATTCTATTACCCTTCAGGCTGGGAAAAGAGGTCCTTGTTAAATTTAATCTAAAAAAAATCCTTTTTTTTTCTTGCCTTATACAATCTTTCCAGAGTCTATTACATTTAAATGGCTTTGCAGCTTCACTAGGTCATTAAGAAAGGTCTGTTCTGTTTGAAGCACTGCCACACCTCACAGCTTCAGCAGGGCTTTACAAACTTAACAGGTTCCTCTCTCCCCCACCCATATCAGGCAGAGACATATGATCCTTTTTACACGCATGCACAAGAGAACACGGAGGAACGAGCAGGTTACACAACCGTCAGGTTGCAGAACTGAAACAGACCCCAGGAATTCTGATTTTTAACATCTGTGACTCAGGCCGTTCACAGGAGTTTGAGCAGCCCTGCACAGCTACAGCTAAAATTTTGGAGACTGAAGCATCTCCATCTTTGGTTTGCTTCTCATGCAAGGTACAATTTTCACACCAATTGATCAGGAAACTTTTCTTTTGCCAGCTAATTCTACTACACCTGTGTTACCAGCTGGTTGCAAGGGACTCATTTCACGAGCAAGCCAGCAATCCCCAGAATGCAGACCTGCAGGAATAAACCTCCATAGGATAAAGAGACTTACCACGCAGCTATCCTTGGGAAGAGAGGAGTAAGTATCTCTTGTGTGAAGGCAAACCAGGCTATGGCCATAATGCTTCCTGCCACACCTCCGTATAGGACTTGGCTCCAGGTGTGGTAAAGCAAATAAACCCTGCAGTGGAAAGGGAGAGTCACTAGACAGGCTTTGAAACAAAAGGTAGCAAGACTCAGGGGATGATGTATCACTGGGCTCTCAGACCTTCCGAGTAAGTTATCCTCCAGATGTTAAAAGTGGTTATCTTTTTTGTTTCTTCATTAAAAAGATTGCAAAAAAGGGGAGGGAAGGGAAAAACTGTCTTCTCCGCTACAGCAGTTCCAGCTTAGAGCGCTTCTAGTTTGAGCTTAACTCGATAACCCTCCATGTTCTTCTTTCTATTGGTTCTCAAAAGAATCTTCTCCAAAGTCTGTAACAGGACAAGTCTCCTACAAGCCACCAAAGCTGGAGCTTAAAGATTTTTACGAACGTAAACAGCATTTCTATTACGATTTTGCTGCTCTTAAAACCAACAGAACGGAGGCTGCACTACCAGAGCCTCCTCTCTGGGACCGCAGCCGTTCAGAAAGCTGTTACTGGTCCATTAAGTTATCCCTGCACACGAGCTACATGAGCCAATTGCAAAATTCTTTTCAGCCATATATCATAAGGCTGCTAAGATCATCTTATCTGATCCTCTGCCTAGCACAGGCCGCTGGATTTCCTCAAATTTTCTTTTATTTGAATTGGACTACACATCTCACGTGGAATTGTCCTGTCAGGATTTTAAAACTAACCAGCAATTAGGAATCAGCACTAGTGTACAGCCAACTGTGCCAACAGGTAATTACTTTCCTGTGGAAAACATGACCTTATTTCCAGCTTGAATTCGTCTGGTTTCCAATCACTGGAGCTCGTTTTATATGTGTGTGCATATATATTTATTTATTTTAAATCTACTCCAGGGAAAAAAAATCATTATGGAAGTTTCATTTCCCTTATTCATCTTAATACAACTACACTTCGCAAGTCAAACAGCTACAGATGTTTGTATTAACTAATGCTCAAGCAAAGCAACCCAATCGATGGACTGTAGCATGCTGCAGACACCAGCAAGCCAAGGCACAGCGCGGCACTTTGGGGGTTAGCGCTGGGGAGAGGGCGAGGCAGCGAAGCTGGAGCACGGCAACGGCGCCGACCGGGAACTGCGACAAGCTCAGCTCATCGTGGCTGTTAAAAATGCTCCTGTGAAGCACCACACGTGTAGCACCTCTGCGTATTTGAAGGGTCTCACGGGCAACACCGCAGCTTCCGCAAAGCTCCGACTCGTACAACACAGAATTAGCTGAGAAATGCAGGATAAGGAATGACAGGTCCGGCTGTCAAAGGCCGCAGGTCTGTATGAGAGCAGTAGACAAACGGTTGCTCCATACCTACTATATGAGACTAGCAAAGCCACTGTGACGAGGCAGATGGACAGCACATGTCGCCATAGTAAATCCAGAAACCTCGCATTGTTTGTTTGGTGCATTCTGAAAGAGATGGAGAGCCATTAGCACAGTGGCAGGGAGCCGAGAAGTCCTTTATCTCTTTGCCCACTCCCTCTGAAACCCTAGGAAAGCTCTACTCTGATGGGGTCACGGGCAGCTCGATACCATCCCAGCAGCAACCTGTTCCACTGGCAGCAGTTACAGAGAGGCCAGAAAGCCACACTTCTCCCTCTCCAACCGTTAACAGGGATTGCTGTGATGGAAGGCAGAATGCTCACAATGACCACAACTGATGGGAAAGGCACATGCTGAGAGTATGCAACAGGGAGACAAGGCATCAGAGTCCCTCCATCGGCAAGAGCTAGGAGGAACCGTGAGTTTTGTCTTCCTCTAAAAGACAGAGCCATGCCCCAGTGAGAATTTCAGAAAAGCAGAGCACAGCATGTAAAAGCTGGACTTGGGAAGGGAGATGAACTAAAAGATCATGCAAGTGGGCAACACATATTACCTAAAAGATTGCAGACAACCCCCGCTGACAAAACTGAGTAGATACAAGAAAGCATCTCTACTTTCCTCCTTATTCCCCCCTTCTTCCCTCTCTTCAGTGGATCATCGCAGCTTGAAAAAAGCCAATCAGGAGAGCTGCACCCAGACAGGCATCAGAGGCCCACCCAAACCCTTCAGTTTCCAGCCCTGGTAACTACAGTCCCACAGTCAGGTTCACAGACAGGCTCCATCCACCCTAGCCACGGTAAATCACAGTTCCTCGGCTTTAACTCCATCCCGCCACCGAAGCAGCGCACAGCAAGGGAGCCATCTACTTCTGGTGTTTCAACATAGCAGCAGCCCAAACCTGACATTGCAATGTTTACCTTAAATAAAGGAACAGAAAGGAATAGACAGAGAAAAACCACATGAATTGGGAGTGGCTGGACGGCATCCCATATTTTGTGGTCACTGTTGAATGGGTTTCTGGGAAGAGAAGAAGAAAGAGTATGGTCAAGGTGTGCAGCTGGAACGCTCCAGATGTGAAGCCAGATCACTCTGCTGGAGTCTGTGCACGTGAGTTCACAGGGCACGTCCCTGCTCAGAGGGCTCTGCCAGCCTTCGTATACCCAAACATCCAAAGCCAACATGAGGCAAAGGGGGAAATACCCTCCAACCCCCCCCCAGGGAGCATTCTACTCAAAACTCAACCAACACTGTGACACCCGCAGGCTGTATCATACCTTCACAAGGCCGAGGCTCCCGGATTACATTTTTTATTAACCAGTTCACTCCCTCGTTGAACGCCAGCCCTCCCAAGAAAGAGATCTGTGAAGGCAAGACAACCGTGTCACCCTATTTAAAAGATCCATCTACTCACCAGACTCTCTCCGTTGACCAAACCCCAAACCACGCTTCCAATTTTCTTCTTTGACTACCAGAGTTAAAAAACAATGGCTTCAAAATTCTCTGAGGCAGAAAAGCTTTCCTTTTTCAGCCCTCTTTGTGTATTTGGCACCAGGGTGTATCTGCAGCTTTGGAGCAGGTGATACACAGAAAGGGAGCGGAATGACACCTACAGCAATTCTGTTGGCACGGTTCCATCAGCACGGGTAAAAAAAGTGACAGTTTTGACCAGGGCAGCTTCTAAGGGATTGTCTTTTCCCGACGACCAACAGGGGGAGTGCCCACACTGTTCTTTGGGTAAACAGCTTAAAAAAGGTGATGGGTGGTTTGTTGGGTTTTTTTTCAGGCCTTCTGGCTTTTCCCTCCATGAGTATTTTCATCTTGTAGTTGCTGTCTTCAGCCTCAAATGAAATCACATTCTGAACTAAGCCAGACTGGTAGCATTTATTTTTTACTCTTTAATTTTACAGTCCATATATCTCCCCCCAAATGAGTCCTGCTGCTGTGATCCAATTCCCAGCTGGTGACGATACTCTGCCTCCTTAACACTCAGTCCCATTCCAGATGATGAAGCAATTTTTCACTCTATGTCCCAACCTATGGGTCAGGCTGCTGCAAGTCAGAGAGCATCTGTCTCCAGCTCGGTGGTGGGTTCCCACATAAAGAACTGGGAATCAACCTCAAGACTTGTTTCGTTACCAATACCTAGCAAGTTTGTGCAATCATTACTCTAATTTGTTCTCTCTTTTGGATCAACAAGAAACCTCTGAGTTGTCAAAACCACAGAGCTGCCTCTTCTGGCCTAGCATCAGCTTAAGAACCTGTCAGTCCCATTCCCAGGTCCCTTGAGCCACCGGTTCCCATGACCCCATAGCCTAGTATTAGAAATCTGCTGCCAAAATCCTTCCACTGGACCCTGTTTTATCTGTTTACTGAGGAAAAATGTTACAAGAGGTTTTACCTCCTAAAGGGAATTTATCTGTGACACTGATTCCCAGCTACCTGACAGCGCAGACAGAAAGCAGAGTGTATTACCAAAAAAACCCTCTTGCTGCGTTATATGGACCAAGTAGCAAGTTTCTTCTGTCCCGGGCATCCCTTACAGACAGATGCACTCGCCTGGGAATCTGTAGGGTTTATTTTGTATCTGTATCCCCTTTTCTGTCTCAGTAGTTCAAAGCAAGCACATCCTCCTGGGTTACAAACGCTATTTTCTGCATAAGCCGCCTATCTTGCTGCAACCTACCAGTGCTACAACCCTACTGGATCTTGGGAGCGTTCCTACTCTGTAACAGCATTCTTCAGTTCCTCTGACATCTCCCTCGATGTTTTTTGGACAGGTAATGCCCAAAACATACCACAGTGCAACAGAAAAGTCAGCAAAGGCTAAGCAGTCTTTTAACCTGGTCCAGGAGGTAAGTGTCTCCTGCCGTTCTTTGACAAGAGGATCACCTTATTACCTAAGCTTGCTGCTCCTTGAAGAGAGACAAAGTGGGAATACAGGAGCACCAGGTGACAAGGGAAAAAAAAATCTTTCATGGTAACGCGAAGCTGAGAAGGAAGGACTCACCGTGTGAAGCTCTCTCTTGAATATGATGAGCGTTACAAAGCCAACGATAATGAATATTGGCCCAAGACTCAAATAAGCTAAAAGCTGACCAGAGAAATCACCTAGGGAAACAAACATGAGAAACAAATCAGTTTGAACTCCGCAGGTATTTGCCTCCCAGCAGAGCGCGGGGTCAGTTGATGCTCAGGATCGCTGGGAGCAGAGGGGCAAACCCAGCACTGCAGCAAATCTCCATTTCGCAGCCACCGCTGCGGCTCCAGCCCGAGAGGAGCAAGGCAAGGAGGACAGCAGCGCTCACATGCAGGTTCAAACGCAGGGATGAGAGGAGCCTGGCATCGTTCAGCAGATTACTGCCAGCCAATTTACAACAATGACCACGGGTGTGGGCCCAGAGTCGCTTTAATCCAACATAAGCACAGGCTGCTGCAAAAGAGGCAGCGTCTTTCCCTCCCCCTCATTCAAATCACCTCCCTGTGCCAGCAATTACCAGCAAACACTCCCCAAACAAATCCTTTCCCACTCCCTTACTAAAATGGGTTAGTTTTCAGCAGGATCAGCTCCCTAATCTGTCTCACCATGTGTCTGCACGAACACTAGCATTAGCGAAATGGGGAGGAAATAAATAGCTCAACAGAGCAGGAGATAAAGGGGAAAAAAAAAATAGAAGGAGACTCTGCTTTTTAACCAGCAGCCCACTTGTATGGCACACAAGGGATTTCAGGCCTCCACCCCAAGTAGCTCCCAGTCTAGTTATCCCCTAGGGAGAACTGGGGAGCAGCAACGGGACCTGTACGAGGTCATAAGGCACCTCAAAACCTTTATCCTGAGCTGTCGCTGACACACAAGCAGGCAAACAACAGTAAAGAGCTGCTGCCTATTTTGATGTAAGTTTCTCTTGCCTCTGTCCCCTGAAAAAGGACACACACAGAAGGATTTGGAGAGAAGACGTCAGCATAAATTCTGAGGAAATAACAAATTACCCACGTAATTTTGCTCCAAGATCAGCAATTCCCATCAGGAGCGCGAGGACTATCTAGCAGGGAACCTTTAAAGCCAGCAGGCCCTACAGAAATGCAGCATGAACACAGGGAGCAACTTCAGCGACAGGGCAGTGTCTAGACTGGCTCTCCAAGACTGGATCTTCTCCATCCACCACTGAACACAAAACAGGATCAGCCCCCACATAAATTTATCCTTCCCCCCTCCTCTCGAAAGGAAACAGGATGCCTCTGCAAGGCTGAGCATTGGACTCATTCCTAGATCAATTTCTCTGCAAGATACCAAGGCTCCCCAGCCCACGCACCCACATTTTCCAACAACACTTGGCAAAAGGGACCTTAACCTCACCCTCCGAACGCTGGAATCGATTAAAACAAAAGTTGCTGCGCTGCTACAAAGTTCACGGTGCTGACGTTATTGCCACAGAGCTGGGGTTACGCCAGGTACGGGGAACAGATCCTTCTTGAATTCCCACCTCTGGGTTAGATTTGGGAACCAGCAACATCAGCAAGGAAGAGCTGGAGGACAAAACCCCCAAGACTGGTGGGGTTTTACTGAAGTGAGGTTCTGGTTTGGTTTTAATCCGAAAAACATTAGACACCACTGCATCTGAAACTCTTCTTGCAGGTTTGCCTTGCACCAGGTGGATTCCAGATGCTCCCAGAGCAGAAGAGCAAAGTATTATGGTAATGCAAAGTGGATGTCAGCGAAAGCACCAGTTACCTGGCAAGAGAGAATCAAGGTCCCTCTGGTTTTACATAAATCACAAACTCGGCACAAAATGAGTCCTGCCTGAAACGATGAGGGAATTCACGAGACAAGCCATCAGACAATCAAAGCTACCCTGAAAGCCTCGGGAATACTTCCCATTAGTCTCGATTCCAGTGTCGCCAACTGACAAGAGCTCGTCACCGAGGAATCGCCCCGGTTCAGATCATTCGCCCTGTTAATCCGCGCTACATAAAGGCTTAGCACTCCAAGGCTAAAAGCCATAATTTTGTCAAGTAGAAACCAAACCAGATTATTTATTTTCTCTGGGGGGTTCTCTTTCTTGTGCAGATAGTGGAAGAACACTTAAGGAAGTAGCCTTTTAATTTAAATAGCGTCAGGAGTGCCAAGCTCAAGATCCTCCATTACGTTAGATGATAACATAGCAAATAAATCACACTGGCACACAACCCACACTCAGACCCGAGGTGGAAAACCAGATGCCGTCGCTCTCAGGTGCTACCTGCAGGTAGAGCACCAAGTCCTTTACTCGGACAATCTTAGCGCAAGAGCTCCCGAAACATTTCACCTGTCCATTTAAACCAGAACGGAGGCAGCATTAATCATGCCTCACTCCAGTGTGGCAAACAGCAAGCAAACAAAATCACATTCTGAAGCCACTTCTCTAGAGGAGGCGGCAGCAAATAAACCGCTGCGCACCAACCGAAGCCTGGGAGCTACACTAGGAACTCAACGCCATCCTCACTAGACGAGTGGTTCAAGGCAGAGCTGCACTCACTAAACCAGCTCCGAAATGACTGGAAATCCCCAGTGAGGAAGGCAAAGCGAGCTCTGAGAGGAGAGCCGGCGCTCAGCATCGCTCCCGGGCCTTGGAGCATGATTACTTGTGTCACTCCTGCCTCCTCGCACGCTTCAGTGCGCTCACAGACTTATTCCGAGGGAAAGGGACTTGCAGGAGAGCTGACAGTTTGAGGGCCAGGCAGATCTAGAGAGGAGGTCCTCCAGCTACCTTTTATAAACATGATTTTTTCTCTGTTTTATTAAACATGGGAATTTTAAAGCCATTCCTCCAACCAGTAAGAACAGAGACAAAACCTCCAGAAAAAACGCAAAGGGAAAATCTATTTAATATATAGCTTGGGGTTTGGTTCGGTTTAAATCCTGCTTCTTTTCAAGTCCAGCCTTACCTGGACATCATTTGGGGCTCAAGATGCAAAAATAAAGAACCCGGCTACCTCATTTTTAGGCACCCAAGGGATAAACAGGTGGAACCACTATACATAGCTCCGAAGCATGCAATTTTTTTTCTTCCAGCCTTCATTCAGCATCTACTTCTGCTCCAATTCAACATTTTACCCAGCATCCTTCCAGCGGCAAGAGCCGCGCTTCACCACGCTAGCTTAACCTGGGTACAATGTAAAAAAAAAAAAAAGTGATTCGAGAGCACCCAAACCACATCCTACCGCAAGATCTCGCTTTCCCACCACCACCGCCGCTTCCTATTGAAGCATCTATTTGTGGCACTGCTGCTTGGTCGTATGTTCTGGACTAAGAGCGTGTCGAGCGAGCCGCGCGGAAAACACGCAGCCTGTGCGTGTCACTTGCATTTACACCAGTAAATACTCATCAAGGATCATCATTTCCTCTCGTTGCACATATCCTGGTGTGGCGAGCTGGGGGGGCAGTACAAATATCTCGAGGGGGTTTTAAATGATGGCAGAAAAGGCACGTCTCAGACACGACACTTCTGCAGGAAGGTGAAACATAAAGCCCTGCATTTAAAAAAAGCTGAGACGCCAAGTGGTGTCTGCTGCTTTCAACAGATATTGCGGAGCTACGAGAGGAGCCCTGGCTGGAGAAACAGAACTCAGAGCAAGGGGGTTATCAGAACCGACATTCCTACAGGAGCAACACGTGCTGATACTGAACAGCGACGAGAACCGCAGAGCCAAAGTACACAGGCAGCACGAGCACCTTTGCTCCGATGCACCTTCTCACCGAGGGGTTGGCTCTGTGCTTGCCTCTCCAGCTCTGCCTTTGCCCCTCCAGCTCTGCCTGACCGTAGTAAACATCCTTCAAAAGAGAGAACAGGAAGATTCTCTGTCATCCTGCACAGAAAGGATTCTCTCCTTCAAGAATTTGCCCAGGGTGAGAAGAGGAGGTCCAGAAAGTCCCAGAGCTCTAAGAATCCCAGCTGCACTGAAGAGAGGAAGTTGGTTGTTGTTTTTTTTTTTCCTTTTCTCCAAATAATAATAAAAAAACCCACCCAAACAAACCAGGAACTCAATGTTTCTCCAGCGAAACTCACCCTACAGACAGGAAGTCCCCGAAGATGAGTTTTAAGCCTGCAACACAAAGTCATCCCATGCAAGGCGATGCATACGGGAAAAAACAACCCTAATTATACACACACCACGGCAGGATTTAGTTTAGTTGTTATCAAACAGAAACCCTCAGGCTTAGCTGAGCCACTACCTCCAGAGGAACATCCAATGCTCTGCAGTAGCCGAAAAGGCAATAAGTAGGTTTTTAAGAGCAAACCAGAAGTCGCCGTTACAGCACTACATGGATTTATTATGCAATTCTGGTGCCACCATCTAAAAAAGGGACGGTAAACACACAAAAGGCAAATTGAAAGGGGTCTGAGGTAACACGAACGAAATAGGAGCCACTCAGAAAATATTAAGTAACCCAGATTTTTCAGCTGAATAAGGAAAACAGAGGCTATGACAGTTCTATAAAGTCACGAATGATACAGAGAAAGGGACAGCAAACATTTGCTACCTCTCAGCGCACGAGGCAGAGAGTTTGATGACGTTCCTGAGCAGTGGGCTTAAAAGCCGAAAAGAAACAAACCCCACATTAAGTTACAGAGCTCAGTGCCAAAGACACTGCAAGATCCAAAGTGGAAACGGGTTCAAAGCGCCATTAGCCGTACTCAAGAGTCGAGCTTTTATGTATCCATCAAAGGACTTAACAATCCTGCTGCGATCGCCAGCTGATTACTGGAAAGACAGACGGGAGATGGAGAACTGCTGCCGAACCGCCAGCAACCCCGCGCTATGCCAGCTAACTCCTTGGGCTCATCCAAGTACAGCTGTCAATACGAAAAGTTCCGGGCCCAAATACTTCTGAAAGCAATATCGGGATAATATTTTAAGACCGTCCTCTTCAGCCAGCGTGCTTTAACCGCTCTCAAGTAACACCACCATTGGCGGCTTCTCCCTGTGGTTGATCTTGACGTTTACTACAGGTGATATTTCAGTTCGGTCTCCAAAACTCAGAGCGGTTTGCAGTTGACTGCCACAGCATTCATCCGCTGTTTCTCATTTGATCTTGCTCAAAGCTGACATCGCAGAAAGCCCCGGAGAACCGAACAGCCCCATACGCAGTAAGGATGGGTGTTGGGCACTGTATCACTGATAGGAACGTTAAGGATAACGATTAGGAAATGTTAAATAAAGATGGGGAGGACAAGCACCTTCCTGGAAATCTCTCTCTTCGTAATTACAAGCAGAAGCCCAATAATGAGCTTCGTCTGCCAGACAAGTCAGCAGCAAATCCCTTTTCACCTGGTGATGGCGAGAAGGACCATCACAGGCAGATGAAAGCTGGGAGAGGGGCAGTTCTGCACTACAAGTCTTCAAAGACATGAGATTTCAAGAGCCAGCTGCCACTATGGCTCAGCCCACCTCACGCCAGGCCAGCAGCCTCTGGGATCAGCCAAGAGCAGGAGATGTTTGCCACACACCGGTGCATGACCTGCCAAGACAGCTTAATAATTTATGGTAGTAAAAGCAGGATCTGCTTCTCGTTCTGACCCCTCTCCATCAGCACAAGGCTACATTAACTCCACTGTGCTGAGTGCGCTGCCAACATCACTAATTTATAAACGTACATTATCTCGCAGCTTTACGGACCTGGACTTCAGCTGTACACAGACAGAATATAAAGAGCTTTCTAAATAAAGTCAGAGCGCTTTCCCCAAACCCAGGTAAAAGTATCAGCACTACCATCCTGCTGCAACTCATTTTTCCAGGCCAAAGTGAATGAAGAAGCTTTTTAACCAGCTGTTAAACCTCCGGCTGGTTTAACATTTTACCCCATTGTCTCCACTTTATAGGCCTCCACAAGACACATTTTATCCAAGACAAAGAGTGTTCATCCCTTCAGTACCTAACCCTGATCTCAGTGGTGATTTACCTCCTCTACGCAATCACCTTCTCCATTTGCCTGTATAAAAGCACCCAATGCAGAGAGAAAATCATCACGGCATGTCACATTCTTAAAGACCCAACAGATAACCCTTGTGCAGCAATCTCAACCACCTTCATTTCCCAAACCAATCCAACAAACAGGGCACAGGACGCTCTGCGGACACCGCCAGGTTCGGAGAAGGAGATAAGATACAAAGATGAACATATCAGTGCTACTGGAAAGATTTTTATCCCTCATCTCGCCCAAGCTGCCACATCAATTTGTCTGAGAAGGGGAATGGCAGAAGAACGTACACGGTGAAGGGAAACGCAAGAGAGAAGAGGAAATGCCTCAATCTTTCACATAAAGTATCACAGAAAACCACAAGACAAGCATGGTGGGGAGTTAAAGAAATAATGTATTTCAAGCAGCAGATCTTTTCAGTGTTGTCACCTTTCAAGTCTTCTGGCTAAATGGCTACTTTCACCCCAGAAGGTCCCTAAGCATTTTAGAAGCTTTAGGTATTACCCTGCTGAGAGGAGCTTTCATCAGGAGCTAAAACCCAGCTATTGAAACAGGACAAACAGCAGCACTTTATGGCAAGGTAAGGACTTGCCGGAAGAACTCCCGAGGACAGAGTCAACACCAAATTTTGACCAGGCTGTCAATACACTCTGACACTTCACATCCTTTTTCTATTATCTTTGATCACAACGCACAGCCGGAAAAAGATACAGCTGTTCAATCTCACCCCAAAGCAGCAGCAACACAAAGCACCTGAAGAGGAGCTCCTGGACACCACAGCTACTAATCAAACACACTTGGACAGCCACTGTCTGAACACAGAACCAGCTGCTCTTGCACACTGGTACACCAGGGATTCATCCNGTGGCTGTGAGCGGGCTGCAGGGCGCAGGCACATCGCGGGTAGGTCCCGCACCTCGAATCTCAGGGGCAGCCACACACGGCCGGGCTCCCCTGGGAGCGAGGCGAGGCTGTGGGGAGGGCAGGCCCGGCCCCGGAGCCCCGGCACAGAGCCGCAGCCCGCTCCCCATTCCCGGACCCTTCTCAGGGGAGGGTCTCGGTGCCCCAGGACCCGGCAGGACCCGGCAGGAGCCGTCGCGGCCAGGCCACCCTCGCAGCGCCGAGTCCCCCCTGGGCTCCCCCA
>WEIS01073603.1:0-11574 GCA_013389965.1 Todus mexicanus | reverse complement strand
AAGGTCCCTAAGCATTTTAGAAGCTTTAGGTATTACCCTGCTGAGAGGAGCTTTCATCAGGAGCTAAAACCCAGCTATTGAAACAGGACAAACAGCAGCACTTTATGGCAAGGTAAGGACTTGCCGGAAGAACTCCCGAGGACAGAGTCAACACCAAATTTTGACCAGGCTGTCAATACACTCTGACACTTCACATCCTTTTTCTATTATCTTTGATCACAACGCACAGCCGGAAAAAGATACAGCTGTTCAATCTCACCCCAAAGCAGCAGCAACACAAAGCACCTGAAGAGGAGCTCCTGGACACCACAGCTACTAATCAAACACACTTGGACAGCCACTGTCTGAACACAGAACCAGCTGCTCTTGCACACTGGTACACCAGGGATTCATCCTACCGCAACATGGGCCAGGTTGCCGGCACACGGCGCCACGGCACAGCATCTCCACAGACCACATCGCTGCCCCATCCTGCACGCAGGCACCAACCGTACCCAAACCCACCCCGCCAAGAGCTGACCTACGGGAAGCTCTACACCCGTCACCCTCCAGCCATTCCCCACGGCGCTGCCCCATCGCAGCACGACACCGGACCCGCTCTCAACGTGGCCACGGAAGCCACGGGGCAGCCAAGCCCACCTCAGAAGCAGAGCCACCCGTGCACCACACAACCCCCTGGGATGACAGGAGGGCACAGCAGGGCCGGCTGGCCAAAGGGACACACCAAGGCAGCGCTCAGGCATCCCCCTGTCCCCAAGCAGTGGGGCAGGGAGGGGACACCTGGCTCCAGCACAGCACTGGGGAGGGAGATGTGNGGGAGGGAGAGAGGGAGGGAGGCCGGGCGGCGGCGGCAGAGAGGAGCTTTTACCTGCGGGGTACTCGACGTGAGTGAGGGAGAGCGGCCGCCACGGCGCGGGGAGCGAGCACTCGCCGACTGCGGCCATCTTACCCGGATACCGGGCCGGGCCGCCGCGGCCAATCGCTACGCGCTTAAAGGGCGGTACGACCAATGGGCGGGGACGAGGAGAGCGGAGGCCCAATGGGGTTGCGCGGCAGGTGAGGAGCCGGCCAACCCCCGGCCACCCAATTAAAAATCCGACCCGGGGAGCGGCAGAGCCAATCGCCGGCGAGCAGCGCGGACCAATAGGAGGGGGACGCAGGTAACGGGGAACCCAATCGGCTGAAAGGCGGGCGGCAGCGGCCTCCCTCGTTGGTCGAAGCGGCGGTGCAGATTAGCCAATCAGCGGCTGCCGTTGCAGCCGCCTCTTAGCCAATCAGCGGCTGCGCTGAGTGCTGGCCCGGGGGCTGGGGCAGGGGCTCGGCGGCCCCTAAAATGGCCCCGCTCGGGCTGGGCTGGGCGGGAGGGGCGCCCACGGGGTCGCCTCATGGCCGCCCCTCAGCCCCTCAGGGCGGCTCCGCTGCCGCCCCCCCAGCCCCTCACGGCCCAGAGGGGTCTGAGGGGAAGGGACAGTCGGGGCTGAGGAGCTGCTGCCTCCTCTCCTGCCTCCCCCGCCCCTTTCAAGGAGTAAAACCCAACCCCCTTCCCCGCTGCTGCCCTCTTCAAGGAGGTTTTCAAAAAAGGGATATTTCGTTTTCTAAGTGGTATTAATAGAGGTATTACACCATAGCAGGGTTGTTTCACTGGACCAAGCATAATCTCTCTGCCTGCCCCTGCGCTGGAGTGATTCATTGACAAGGTCCAAGCTGATAAAAATGCCTCTTTTTTTCCTCCTTATTTTTTTAATATTTTGTTAAATAGCATTAGGTTGTTGCTAGCCACATCTCCCTTCTCGCTCTCTAACAGACCAGTGGCTCCCGTTTGAACGCGGATGCGCAAAAATCAAAACATGAAATAAAGTCCTTGCAGAATCGAGAGAAAGCAGAGTGCTGCTGCTGATACTCAGCACCTCCTTTGGAAGGTACTGCAAAGGCCAGGCAACACTTGAACCAGGCACTAACCTTTTATTTTCTTTCCCCCAAATGCCTTCGGCCACTGGAAAACACCCACTCTGAAGACCAAACCAAAATGAACGTTCCCAAGTGTGAGCCCAGAGAATAACACACACTTACTTACCTGGGGAGCCTGAGGGAGAAGCAGAACACAAACAGTGCAGCGCTTGGAAAGTGAGATAAAGCAGCAGCGTTACACAGGAAAACGCAGAGGAGGCAAATACACCTTTATACCAAACCATCAAAGTCGATTCAATTTGAAAAGATAAAACTTAGAGGAGAAATAAATGTGCAAGAGCAGCGCAAGAAGTGACGAACACAGGCAACGGGTTGCCTTTCATTTTATATGTCAGGAAAGCACAAGGACTAGGATTTATAATCCTTAAAGCTTTCACTAAAATGTAAGATGTCAGAACGGGGAGAACGCTCCTTTTCCTGCGGTTCTAATACACCTGTTTTCATAGAGCAGCTATGACTACATCCAATTAATTTCAACAGCCTCTTCAAAGTTGGTATTTTTCCCGGCATTGCAAGAAGAAAAATAGCACAGAAGTCTTATTATTCGGAAAGAAAGCGCGAATATTTACCGCAGAAGTTCAGCTCGTTGCAGCAGACTGCTACCAGGTAGCATGAGTGATTTACTGCTTTCATTATTCGAGTTAAATAAATCTCCTCCTTTCCAAGCTATTGAATATAGAGTTATGCTGGCAGAGTGGATTACATTTGATCTATGTACCATGACAAGTACTGAAAATTGTGGGCTTCATTGCTATATTCACCCACTCCTTCCTGAGCAGCAGAAGAAAGTGTCAATACACGGAGCAGCCTTTGCTCTGTTCCTTCAGCAGAAGCAAGCACAAAGCTGCTCCGGAGCTGTAATGAGTACACAGTCTGACACCATGGAAACTAAGATCAACTCCTTTTAACTCTTTCCACTGACGCTCAGGGTGGAGCATGAGACAAACATTTTTCCTATTCCTGAACATTTTATTTGCACATATCGCCGTTCCTGACAGGTTCACGTTAACGCTGAGGCTTTTTAAAATTATTATTATTAATAATAATATTATTCTTAAGTGTATCTTGATCAGTGTGGAAGCAAACAGCTTATCTCATTCAATCTGGTTTCTGTAACACTTGAAAGTGTTTGAACTTACGGGGCTTGCTTCAGGAGAATGAGAAGATGAGTTTCCTGCATTGCTCAGCAGATGGGCATCTCTGATACCAGCCCCCAGCCTTTACTCTGGGTTGTTTTCACATAGTTTGGGAGGCTGATAGGTAAGTTTCGAGAACTTGGACGCTGTTTAAGAGATTCTGCTCCGTGCTGGGATTCGTGTTATGGCTTTATCAGTCTGCCAGCCTATCCACAGCACAGCCAAACACAACCAACCCACCACAGGAGAAGTAATATCTGAAAAAATGAAGCCCCACCATTTTCAAACACTGTTCAAAGTACAGTGAGTCGTCTTATTTATTTTCTAGCCTGCTTAATCAAAAGACTTGTCTTCAGCAGAACCCGGAAGCCTGCCCATGCAAACAAAACCCTTCACATGCTGGAAGTTTGACATTTTGACAAGGCTCTGAGCAACCTGCTCTAGTTGAGGATGTCCCTGCTTATTGCAGGGGGGGTTGACTAGATGACCTTTGGAAGGCCCTTCCAACCCAAACCACTCTATGATTCTGTGATTTTTGACTCTAGGAAAAGCAACCCTTCTTTTATACCATCACTCTAGCACCAGAGGCGTCACCACAACCGTCACTGAAATCAGAAACCAAAGACTGCGTTTCTAGTGAGTTTTGCCAGGAAATTGAGAAACAAAAACCACGATCACGAAGGAAAGTTTTATTTGAACTTGTAATGCCCACATCCTACGATTAAAGATACTGAAAGAAAGAAAGAAAGAAAAAAAATAGCTGCAAAGAAAAAGAAAGAAGCAAAACAGGAACAGATTTTTACACCTTTGGAAAATGAAGAAAAAACAGGCACGAGTTTACATTCATTAGTTGCGCATATGGCAAAGGAATGTTCTACTGAAGAGGAGTAAATAAAATCCTGCTTTCCCACCTCCTCGTATCAGACAGCCCATGTCATGCTCTTCAAAGCCACACCGATCTCGTACGTACAACAAGGCAGATTTTTCCTCATTTTTTTCTTTATTAATGCATTTGTGCTTTAAAGATCATAAAGACCCTCCTAGAGCCACTTGGTGTAGTCTCTACATAGACACCAAAGTACCAAGGACGTACTTGAACCACCGGTGAAGCTTGTTACAACCTCCATTTAAAAACTGAAAGTCATGCATATTGGAAATTCTGTTGAAGCATCAGGAACTACTGAAGGATTTTATTTCATAGCTGCTAAGCCACTTTTTAAATCCCCATCAGCGTTAAAATCTTGCAAGTGTCAGCCCAGAATGATTTAACCCCTTGAGAATAAGGGTTCATTTTTAAAAAAGGCAAATACCTTATCTCTAGAGATTCTACCCAAATACGTTATCTCATCTGCTACTAATACTGAAGAATTTCCTTTGCTAAAACACAATATGCTGGGGAAAGAAGGTTCTTCTAGCAATCTCTTACGAAGCCAGAGGGCAGACAGTTGTTCCATCATAACCTTTTGCTCTACCCTGCCAAACGAGTAGAGGTGGTTCCCATTTGGGCCCAGCCCTGCTCTGGATGAGATCAGTGGGAGCAGCCCAAGCTCCTGCTCAGGGCTGGATCCAAAGTTGCTGNGCTGCTGAAGTTCCTCTTTCTTCTAAACCAACCGTACAAGAGCACAAAGTACTATAAACTTTTTTCTTTTCTTGGCAAAGTAACTTGCTTTCAGAATATAACATACTTCTGAATCACGGCTTACACATAGCAGGTGTGTTGTGCTAATACAACATCCTCTGTTTCTTCTCTCACTGCCAGGAGTGAGACACCTTGGAGACCTTTCCTAGCTTCACTAGTTTCCTGAATCCTTCTCCTAACAGTTTATTTCGTGCAGCCTCACTCGGGTCAGCTGCTCCTCGCTTCTGCCTCAGCACCGTCTTGTTTACGGCATTAATCTGGTCTGCAGGATAAGCCACATCAGCCTGATGTGCTTATAGAGCAACAGATGTTCCATGCTCTACACTTACCCTCTTGCAAGCACCTCGGGAGCATTTATCTACTCCTTTTACATCCTCCTGTTTACTTTTTCTTTATTTCCTGCTTTTACCAGCAGAATCCACATTAGATACCTGAAGAGGAAGAAAGAAGACATTTGTATTCTCCAAGCCCATGCACAGGCTTTCCACTCACGGAAACTCCAGATTGTTACTTTTTTTTTCCCCACCCTTGAAAAAATATGGCTAGAGAAGACTTCTATGCCTTTAACCTGGAATAGACAAAAGGGATAACTAATCAGTCTGGAGAAAAAACAGTCAAGCTTGTGTTTTTATGCAAGTCCTTTTTCTTCTCCCTGAACATCACCTCATCTGAGGCTGGAACTTGGAGCTGTCTGTGGACTGAAACAGGAGAGAGCACAGGCTGGATCTGCGGCGCTGCACTCACAGAGGACTCAGGACATCACTGCAAACCTCACACGCGAGGCAGGACCACCTCAAACCCAGCACACTCCACTGCCGCTACCCTCTGCTAGTATCCAACTCAGCACGCGTCCCAGCGCAGCCAGATATCAGGTGCTGGCAGTGCCGGCAGGATCACACCATTGGAGAAAACCCCGCCCCAGCACTACAAGGGCATTTGATCTCCAGCCAACACTACACTATGTTCCTTACGACCGACAGACTACAAAGAGGCGCGTCCTCTCCAGCAGCTCGCTCCCAGCTCTCCTGCTATCTCACATGTAACCCCCTTCACACATCACATCCAACATCTACACCTCTACTACCTTGTGCGTAACAGCAACAGGCACCACGCTGCGCCGGTTCCCTCCGCTTGTGCGCACCCCACACCTCCTACCCCGCGCAAACCCAGGGGCCGGCTCATTCTGAAACCCAGCAAGGCACTTTGATGGATGCTAAAGACTTTGTGCAAGAGGCAAATCCACCCCCTCCTCACACCAGCTTGTCCTCAAGGCAAACGTAGACCTCAGCAAGCTCCTAAGCAAGGATGACCACTGCGCAGAGCCCATCATCTGGCCTGCAAAGAGCAGCAACACAGAGCAAACAGATCAACTTCCTCAGAGTTTCAGACCGCTTACAATAGCCTGTGTTTTACTTCAGTGCTTTACAGAAGTATTTCTTCCTCCCTGGGAAAGAAATCTTTGCTAGTCACATTACATGTGTTAAACCACGTAAGGTAAAGATCAGCAGTAACGTCTGTAGAAACACAGCAGAGAAGAACGAGAATAAAAATCCCAAAGCAAACAAAGCCTCCTGGAGAAGCTAAGGGGTCAAGTGGTGAATTTTACCAGTGATGCTCCTGCTCCCACACACCATCGTAAACATCGGGGATTATCTCCCAGAAAACACACAGGCGAAACAGGTACATATGTTGCCCTATCCAAGGGAATTGGGCAAAAATCTGGGCCCAGGCAGTTCGTGGTTTATATGACACATTATAAATAATAATAATAAAAAGAACAGGAAGGTGGAACAAAGAATAGATTCAAACCATAAGCTGGCAAGTGGTCCTGGATCCATCCCAGCAAACACTACTGGCTACAAAAAGCAGAAGGTCCCACCAGGTTGCTGTGTGTCGAGATAGTCTCGCTGCCACCACTGCACACTGCAGGTAGTTTTATCCATGTCTAGGAGGAAAAAGGTCCTTGTACAAAACGGCTTTCCTCCCGACTGCCATCAGATGAGCTCCTTCAGCGGCTCACTTTCCCCAGGAAGCATGCCGTTCATCGCCGGGGAAGCCTCGGTGCCCAGATATCCCAAGAGGATCTCACTGCGCCGCCGCGACAGCTGCAAAATGTCTTCAGCCAGCGACTGCACTGTTGTGTATCTCACGTTGTCCAAATCAAACATGTCCTTCAGATACTGCACTATCTGGTGCTGCAAAGGCAAAAGGAAGGTTCACAGTAAGGAGACCTCCTCCCACCTGCCAATACCAGTAGCTTCGACTGCAGCAAGCAGAGAACCCCGTGAAGAATTCTGCATGTCTGCCATCCCAGCAAAGATCTGCTGCAGGCTGGGTATTAGGTTTGTGGCTAGAACCCCGAGCATCTGAAACAGGACAGCAGAGCTCCTGAAGTCAAGAAAGCCAGACTGATGTCCATGGCAACATTCAAACAAACATTTAAAGAACACAGCACAGCCTCTCCTCCTGATATTAGCTACAAGAACAAGATGCTTTTGGCTTTAGGATCAAATACGTAACTTTAAGATCCCACGTACTCTCAGACAAGGTTTTCTTTCAGCGTAAGCACCCATAATCTTTTCCAATACTGATGGTCTAAATTGATCTCATCGCACGGTTTTGCTGTCAGCTCTGGTAAATTGTGCCGGGAATTCCTATCAACCTGAATTCAGCAATCTGCATCTCAAAAATCAGAGATTTTTAGAAGGCTTTTGTACAGAGCCAAGTTTCTGAATGCCACATCAGTCACCGAAAGCATGAATCTACATCTTTAAGCCAGAGGACAGCAGGAGTCCCACATAGATGAGGTATAGAAAAGCCACCTTACCTTGAAGAAACTGCAGACTTCGGATAGCTGCTGCTTGGGCCCCAGAAAACCAAAGGCTAGAACAGGACTGACATGCTCCGATACGGAGTAGAAATGAGAGATAAAGCCATCTGGTACCTGCCACAGAGAAGGGAAGAACTGGTTAGCCTCAGTTCTCAGACAGAATTAGCAGCTTATTCCGTATCAGCTACCAAACTCCGTGCCAGAAAGCTCTGTGCTTCAGTAACTGAAATTAAGAGCTACTTAAGAACAGCTCATCCTGCAGAATTACACGTAGCTTTCAGATCCCTTGAAGGATGACTAGAGCTTTCTAGCTTCATGTTTCTAAACTACTATATTTCAGGAGAAAAATAACATAGAATAAAGTGAAAGGCAACCATCTGTCAGTCTTTATATACTCTATTTCTAATTTCCGGACCAAGCCAGGAAAAGGCACGAAGGTATCCAGGACAGAGCGACTGTGTGACAGCACAGCACAGCTCCCAGCGCTCTCATTTCTCTTTGCACCATCTCACGAGGCAGACCCAGAGGTACCAGCTGGTTGTGGGACAGAGCTGAACACTTGCCAGAGGCCACAGCCCCTGTGGCAGAACTGAGGTTGTGAAGTTGGAGCTTCCTGTTCCCCAGGTCCCTGAACTCATCTGCTGTGACACTTCAGAAAGCCACGGAATTAAGGGAAGTGCAGCGAGTAACAATCAGCAATCAGCGCTGGGAAGTGGAGAAGGGCACGAGCCACTCATTTTGCTGCCAACAATTCAGGAGCAGCCCTTTGTAGCTGGGTGTCTGTGACCACTTCTGGGGCATTGTTAGCAAGGAGAGGGAATATAAGACAGGCAATGCTGTCTTTTGAATCCTCACGCGAAGAAAAAGGTAGAATAAACTCAGACTGATTCAGTAAAATACTGGCACAGCACGGGAGCAACAGCAGCAGGACCCCAGTGCTCTACAGCATCACAGAGAACGCGACTCACTTCAGTCTGACACCACTCAGATTTTGTATTTTGTCAAGATCTAGGTGTTAATTCTGCAACCTCAAATACAGTAAAAACCTCCCTCTTTTAATTAATTTCGCTTACCATCAGAAGCCTCCTTTTTGCTTTCAGAACCGACCAGCAGGCAGTTGCTAGAGCCTACAATTAATGGAGAGACACCATCAGTTACTGGGATTAATTGTCAACAAAACCCCAAACAGTTTCCCAACATGTTGCCATCAAAATGTCAAAGCAGTGATCCTTTTATGCCAACAACTCTAAAATCAGTGACAAAATGGAAGTGAACTGGAAGCAGATTCAGCCACTCTGATCATTCTAGATCCATTCCAGAAAAGCCAAAGTGTTTTCCAAGATGGATAATACGATCTGATTGTTGCCAAACACCCCAGAATGCAGACAGCTGCTTAAAGGTGCCTCCCAACCATCATCTTCTCGGTCTATGAAACTCACCAGAGTTTCATGGCACTAGAGGAAAGCGGTGCCATTTGAGCCTCAGGGTACCACCAGCACGACAGGCAGGTGCAAAAACACCCCCGTGTTTTTCCCTACATTTTCATCTTCTTATTCTCATTCATGAAAATAAGCACTGTCATCTTTTAACATCTCCTTGGCATCACTGATAAAGGCTGCTACAGAAATAAGGCTACTGGAGCCAACCAGATGCTTTCAAAACAAGGAAAGCTTTCCTGTAAACAATTTACATCTACCAGAAGATGGTTGTTTAAAGCTTCAGGAAATCACGGTATTTCTAAAGAGAAAAATCCAGCTCAGCCAGGACAGCTGAGGTTAAACTCTCTCCTAACTTGGGCACCGCAAAGACTCCCCCATTAACGCACCGTCTCCTTGAAGCTGTCGGAGAGCCAGCGGTTGCGCAGCACAGCCAGAACAGAGGAGGGTGGGTTCTCCAGATCCTCAAAAGCATCCATGAGGATGAAGTCCAGCACGATATCAAAGAAGCTCATGCACACCACCTGCCAGAGAGGACAACAGTTTGTCAAGGAAACAGGTTTTAAAGAAGAATATAGACTTTACTCTTTTATTTTAAATCCACAAACCCTGATAAGCTGAATGAAGTTTGCCATCAAGCTGAGAGGACGGAACTGGGTACACTCAGTTCACAGCCCACAGAAAGGGGCGGCCAAGAGACTTATTAATCTCGTGTCCAGGAAAAGCCCAGTCAAGAGGCAAATAAATCTTAGACTGACAGACAGTAGCTTGTGCCCTCTAGAAAAAAAATGGAATTTTGAGCTGGATTATTTTTTTTTTAACCATAGTGCTGACATTGCTGCAGGCAGGATTTGCCAAGAAGTTTAAACATCCCAAAGGCCAGTTTTCTCCCTGCCCCCCCTCAACAATGTACAACTGCAAAATAATCGTATTTCAGCAGCAGTTCTTTCACTCCTGGACCGTTCCTACATACTCATTACCCTCCAACTCCTCCACAACTTCGTAAACATAATGTCTTTACCAACCCCTCTTCCTTCCAGCTCCAGCTGAGTGGTCGGCCAGGTCTCTGGCTTCAGTGCGTAATGCAGCATCTCCTCGTAGCTTTCCAGAAAAGCTTTGGGATTCTGGGAGAGCAGAGAAACAAAACACACTTCAGAAGGTACAACAGCTGGGGGCACATTTCACTGAAGTTTGACTAATCTGTTTTGAGCCAACATCAACATCAACGCATGCGACTGGGTGAAGTTTTTTGCTGCAACGCTCCTTGTGCGGAAAGAGCATTTATTTCTGGGAGGCCTCGATGGCCCCAGGCACAGCCAAGACTCAAAGCACCTACACTGCTCCACTTCTCTCCTGCACACAAACTAAGCCGCTAAGGGACTAACACTGAGCAAGCAACAATCTCCCTGTTCAGGGGATGACCAGGGACTAAGCCAGTGACCTGAGAGCTGGTATGTGGTTGATGCAAAGGTTTGATTCTCTTTCAAGAGAATTCGGTTAATCAAGATTAAAAGCACGGGCATTTTATTCCTCACAACAGTCACCAGCATACCGATGAAGTTATCTCCTTCCCAGACACTGGAAAAACTCTGGGTTGAGATGGAGGAACAAGAGTCCTTGTGCTCACAAGACACAGATGAGTTGTTATACCAACTTCCTACCTTCTCAGCTTTTGTCATCAGTCCTATCACCATTTGCTTCCCGACCTCCCCAAAAAACAGTTGATTGCTTTCATCCTCCAGCAGCTCCTGCAAAGGGAACACAAGTCTTCTGTGAACGCCTACGCACACACGAATTCTGAGTCGGGAGAAAAAAAAGGGACAGGACACAAAGCAGCGGAACGCTGCATGCACCAGTATTGTTAACCTTTAGTAAGCTAGAGTCTAGAAAACAAAACTGCTCTCTCTAGGCAGCGAGTTTAAAATTAGGCTGAAAGACTGGAACTGGCAAGAATGGAGGCACGGGAGCCATGGAGTAGCAGGGGTCAGAGCACAAAAGCTGCTGTTCAGGCTCCAGACATCCATTGCCAGGAAGAAGATTGAGGTAAGGAGAAGAAAACCTTGATCGCCCATTCCAGAGGCTGGACTCCAGCCCGCTGAAAAGCTCTTAAGTGAGAGCAGCAGCTCCTGGGCAGCTCTGAAATTGCCAAACCTTCACTTCCCAGAACTAAACCAGTGCCAGTGGCCATGTAACCACCGTTCAAGCTGGGCATGGGGGCCAGAAGATCCTCTCCCTCTTCAAATCAAACTGATCAGGACAGTTTTCAAATAAGCAAGGGGAGCTTGGGCTGCTGATGCTTCTGCTTTTACTTACTCTAGAGGAGCAAAGACTTCACCCCTGCACAGGCAGAGGAGAACTTGCTGCTGGCAGCAACGCGCCGCAGGGACCACGGAGTCTCGAGCCATTCTCACCTGGAAGGCCTGCCTCACGCAATGCAGCTTCGCGAGGAAATCCTGGTCGCTGTAGCAGCCAAGGAGCTCTGTCCTGGAGGGGAAGGGGAAAGGACTGCCTCAATGTCAGCTCTCCTGATGTCTCCGTTCCTAACAACTATGCTCCCCTAAAAAA
>WEIS01073602.1:0-17802 GCA_013389965.1 Todus mexicanus | reverse complement strand
GAAAAGAAAAGAAAAGAAAACAACTAGAACTCCCCTCAAAATCACTATTTAATTTTCCTAAACCTGGGAGTAATTGGTAAGTTTTACACGGCTTCCTAAATTAAAAAGTACGAAAATATAAATCAACTTACAAATTTATGTCTCTTTCCCTTATCTTATTTAGCAATTCCAGATATGTTTGCTTTTGATTTTGTGTAATGTGCTGTTACTGTGTTATTTTTACGGTGTCTTAGTTGGCTTATGCTTTGTAACCTGAATAAGCAACATATGTAGACTTATGTGATATTTAATGAATAAATCAAATCTGACTTCATTTATCCACTCTACCTTTGTTTTCAAATTACTGTTCTGCAGAGTAAGAGGATAGGTTGTGTGCAGCTTGTTTGCAGTAAGTATTTGAGAAGCCAGCCTTAATTTAGCATAGCTTCATTTGCATTAAAATCTAACTGAACTTACTGCTGTACAAAAAAAGTTTAAATGAACCAAGAGTGAGGTTTTGGCAATTGAAAATGGTAAATCTCCATGAATAATTTACATAGATTTTGTATATTCTAATGAAATCTCTGATTTATTTCTATTTTGTACAATTATTACAGAATTGCAGAGATTCAAAGACAATAGAAATTGAAGGAGAGGATCTGGATTCATTTTGTTGACTACTGTTTGGCTGGTCAGAGGAGTTGAAGGTTATCTTTTTAGCAAATGTTACAACTCAGCTGCAGATTAGATTTGGGTACTCATCACAGATGGAAAGACTGCATTATGACCCCAAGAAATACTATCAGAGAGAGAGTAACAGGGCAGAACATCTCTGTGTATTCTGGGATTCAAAAAAGTGGAAGCGCTGAGAGGAAATAGGACAAACAATTGACATCTATACATACAATTTTCTTTTTAAACGGGCTGACATACTTTAGGCTATTCTGTAGCACACATATTACACCTTTAATTAGATTTCTTTGTGTTAAAAGCTAAACATTGAAGCAAATTAAAATACATACACCATTCTTTTGGGATTAAATTTAGGAAAATATATCACTGGTAAATAGGGTATCAAGTTATTTCTGTTTCTCCTGGGTTTGCTGAAATGCTGTGAAGAGAATGAAGGACATGTGATGCAACAAGCTAATTTCTAGGTACATAGTTTTGCTGAAAATTTCAGATCCAGACCTGATCTTTTCAAGTTTCATGCATCAGCTATACTAGTAATGGTTCTTCAATGGAAAAAAAAAATGGTTCCATCCACAGGTTTTACTAGTAATAGGTTTTTGATGGAAAAAAAACAATTCCATCCTTTGTGGCTATGGAACCCCCCTAAAAATACAAATTAAGTGTCATGATGACTCAAAAATCACTACATCATATCAATAAAATCTAAATGTATTCTATTTTTTAAAATGTATATTTAAAATTCATATTCGATTATATTTTTAATGTATTAAAATGTAACTTTTAAAAACTGGACACCCAGATTTGATTTTCAGTAGGAACAAAACCTAAAATAAATCTATTTTAATAGAGGTTACATGTTTAGACAGCAGGGATTTGGCGCAGCTGCTTTTGAATGTCAAAAGCAAGTTTCTGGGGCATTTCCGTTCCTCCTTTTATATTCTGCCACAGAGATCAGAATAAAAAATTATCAGAAGGACTCAGTGCCATATAGATCTAAACACAAATGAGACAAGTGAAGTCTAAAACAATTCTTCCGATTTCAGCTTTCCCTCTGGCTTTATTCTTACTACTGCAGGAATATTAAAAAGAAATGGGATGTTTTTAATGGATTGTCGGCATCATTGTTTTCATTAACAAAAGGGAACTCAATCAACTGCTCTGCCAAACCTCTCTGTCTGTTGTTTGATGGGCATGATAAATGGTGCCAAGCATTGTCAGATCCTGCCAGATTAAATTAAAATGATAGGTGTTCAAAATCTTTTAGGACTAAGCCTAATGTAATTTTGATTGTATTTCTTCCTGAAAGAAAAAGAATAGTAAAAAAGTAAGCAAGAAATACAATAAAAGTTTAGAGATAAAGTAGATTAACGGAAACATTTTATCATTAAAAGTTTCTTTCCAAGGCAGTGATAGAGATTGACTGAATCCAAAATATATCTATTTACACATGGCTGCCAGCACTAGTAGGAACAAGATGAAAGATGGTAACTCACAATAGCACCACGGAAACAAATTTTAAAGGAGTGGCATAAAACTAAAATGTGTTTAGTGAGTATTTTTAAATGCCCCAAAGTTTATCAGACTCTTAACTATCTATGTTAAAACAGTATGATTCTGCCTTGAATTATTGTCAGTCCTAGCAAGTAACTAGAAAATGCAAAGCTTTTTTAGGTGACAAGACATTAGTGTTTACAGATATGTCAGTAAACAACAGTAAATAAAATTAAATAGGAGTAATAGTTCTATCTGTACTATCACAAAATATTCAGTGAGTTTTAAAATGCAATATGCTCTAAAAGGCAAATTCCATTGAATTTTTGAAATTAGTAAATTTATTCTTTATGCAGCCGCAAGTTCAAACCTCTGGGTTCAACATATTCACTCCCCACCTCTTTAAATTTAGAAACCTGCCCTGCTGTCCCGCTTCATTTTCAGAGGAGTAAGTACCCTTTGACATTTCAGTGTGAATGATATATTACCTGAATTTGCAGATAGTATAATGCAGATTGTAAAAAAATCCAAAACAATGTTACCACAGTAGTGATATTTTCAAATACAAATTTCAGTGACCAAAACGCTAGTTGCACATGTCTACTGTTCTTGGCAATGAGAGAAAAGCCCTGGTCAAGTGGCACACCCTGAAAGTGGCTCTTATACCAAACAAAACATTAACACAACGTGCAGGATTATATTTTGCTTAGAACTGAAAGTTGGCAGCAGCTTTATAACAAGTCTTTGGGAAGTATTGTATGATTTACCACTATTATATTTATTGTTGGTGGTCTTATGGGCCAGCGCTGGATAATATTGAAGACATTTATGAAATATTCTGTACCTTTCTAACTCTATTTTATGTCAGTAGCTCAGAAAATTTACAACTGCTGTTATGTATACCACTGTACAGTGAAATGGAGCTTGTTGCAGGAGCTCCAGGTCTCAAGTCTCCTCCTATATAGTATGTGTCTTTTTAATTTGCAGTGCTGCTGACACAGTATGCTTGATTAGGGACTACTGTTGAAGATAACTCTGTAGGATAAAATGCTTGTTCTCTTAGCCGTGTTGTTATATAAATTCTGCTGTGTGTACACTCTGAGCGAGAACTTGAGAGACATAAAATGTAGCTTGGTGCAAGTCGGAATTCCTCTATTGCTTTTAGTAGAGTTGCACAAAAAAAAGCCCTCTTGAGACTTTGACCCATAGCAGTCATGAAATTAATACAGCAGGACAATGGGTGGTTTATATATCCTTTGTTACTGATTATATGACAAATCACTCTTTTGTTTTATGCTAGATCTGAGACCTTTGTATATAAAGGGAACAGTCCTGCAGCTGGACCGAAATGCAGGATTTCCAACGTCTGCTCTAGTGAATTAAATGGAGACATTTTGAGAACTGGAGGGGTGGCACTAGGCGAAAAGAAGTGTACATTTTAAGACGGATGCAATATAGATTATTCTACAGCATGCTCTTTAGAGACAGAAGAGATCAATTATGGCTAAATTGAGATGTGATAGAAGGAGATTTAGTGATATGAGGAAGCTTAAATTAATCCTTCCTAAGGTAATATCAATAAACGTTACTTGTTGGTGTCGTTAGTCTAGTGCTTTCAGCAGTCTGTGACAAAGACAAGAGTACTGCTTCATGTGAAAGGAAGGAAGGAAACAGTTCATCAGCAACCAAAACCAGCTCACCAGATTCTCAAAATCTAGAAAAAAAACCCACCAATAATAAAACCATAAATTTCTGTTGGTCTCAATGACTGAATTTTTACTGTCTCATCTGATTGCCCTTGATCTCAATGCTTTGCTTTCAGTCAAGAAATGGTCTGCCACAACACAAACCCCTCTCAGCGAGACTCTCTTTAGAGACCCTCCACATGGTGGAACAGCTGAAGCTCAAGCCCACCTAGACCCACAACCATGTCTAGAGGACTGCCTGGGCAGCCTAAATAATGACAAACATGAACCGTCTTGACTTCTAGCTACCCTTGGCCTCTTTGCGCACACCCTGCCACAGAGGGTTTTCAAGTGACCCAAATCTGCTTAACAACCAGTGATGATGTCCCCTGAGCTGCCCTCAGCCAATCACTCATTGCCAGGTAAACTTCTCACCCTGGGCACACTCATCCTCTTAGCACTACACTTCGACAGCTCCAAGCCTGTAGAGTTCCATTCCCTTGTCCTTCCATTTCTTTCCTCAGAGTTGGAGGCTGCTGTTGAAAAAACATCCGACAAGCACTCTTGTTTTCCTGTCCACTGTTTCCTGTCCCGTGTTTCCCTCCTGGCTGAGGATGGCTGTGGTGGGGAGGAACAAGCTGTCTGCAGGTCCCCATGGAGGCTTTGTATCCACTGCAGCACAGGCAGCAGCTGCTGCCACACCCAGCCCTCCTCTAAGAGTGCCTTCATCTGCACATTTGCTCCAGACATCGCTAGATGAGGGCTAAAACTTAAACCTGCATGTTTTCTTTTATTTTTCCAAAAGGAAAAGAAACAATGGAAGCTGTGCATCCTACCCTATGTGAAGGACCATTCTATGTTTCACATATACCATGATTAAGCACTTGTTCTAATATCACTATGGATCAGTTCCTTATGTGATCTTCAAAAGTGAAACCTAAACTCCCCCTAGCCCTCTAAATTCAATGGAACTCTTATCTTTTGATAGTACTCCACATAAAACACTTTGAATATGTGGGACTTTAATTTGATCTGATCCTAAAAGCCGTCATAGTAGAGCAGACCAAAGATTCATGTAGTCCCCTGCAGCGGCTGAAGGTTTCATGGCTCTCTACGGATTTCTCTTCCACTTGAAGTCTCCCCTTGAACCTTCTCACTGTCTAGATAACCTGGCAAAGTGGCACCGAAATCTGCCTGTCCACAGAATAAAGAACACCTTAATGAAAAAGGATACTTTTGGGGGGAGAAAACAGAGGGAGAATACAGAAATTATAGGTTGTGGAACATCAGATATTGCCTAGAAAACATCTGAAACTGCATTAATGAAAGTTACTAATACAGCTTTGGGGTAGATTGAGGAAAGGGAGGAAAGAAAGGAGCTGCTGGTCATAAACTTCAGAGAGAGATCTAAAATTAGAAAAATCCTGTTTAAACAGCAGCTTTGAAAATTATAAATTGAGCTACCTTTTGAGGGCAGTTAAATACTAATCTCAGGGGACTGTGGGCAGAACCTGACAGACTTCGAACAGCTAAAGCAACATTTTCTCAAAAGAAGCAATAAAGATTGTATGTTGCTAGCTTACAGCCTCAGAGAGGGGGGGAAAAAAGATCTATTTTAGCAATTAGGAACTGTATTGGAGCAATGAAATATAAAACAAAAGAAATTTGTGAACTCTTTGAAGATTTCTATTAACACCCTTATATTTGCAAGAAACAGGTCTCTGGAGATAAAAGGTCAGATTGTGAAGGCTAATATGTCCAGTTACTCAGCAGAATAAAAGGCCAGGTTGACTGTCCTTTTGAAGTTAAGGAAATGCAAAAGTGATTTAAAAATATGTCAGCAGGAAAAACTTTAGGCTTTTCCAATTCCCTTGTGAGTTTTCTTTTCTTATTTTCAGAATATGAGTAACACGTATAGCTTGAAGGACAAATTTGCCTTTCCGTTATGATGGAGGCAAATTTTAAGCATTTCTATAATTCATAAACACATTGTAAAATGTAGATCTTATGGATCCACTTTTCTGTTTGTCTAGGAGAGTATTTTTCATTACTACAGTCACAATACATAGAAATTTGGTTTCTTCATAGATATTGGTTGAGATGTGCTTCAGAGTTCGTAAATGCAGTAAAATAGGTAAAAGTAGTGAATTAGTAGAATAAAGGTAGAAAGAAAACTGGATATTGTATGACTGAGCTCAATTTTAAGGTGGGTTTCATTTTGCATTTTGAGAGACAGAAACTCCTGACTGCAACGAATTCAAAGCCGAATTTGTTGCTTTTCAATGTTGTGATAATTTTGTTCATCCAGGCATACATTACATTGTTCTTGAACTCAAAAGAAGCACTGAACCTGTTCCAATTACTGGTTTCCACAGTGAAAGGCTTCACCTTAGCAGTCAAGCTCAAGCAGACTCCAGATTGACAGGCTTGTGAGCTTGGGTAATGATCACCCACCTGTCAGCCATGTTGTCCAACAAAGCCTTGGTAGAAGCTCTGCTTCCTCATCACAGAATCACAGAATGGTTTGGGCTGGAAGGCACCTTAAAGATCATCTGGTTCCAACCCCCCTGCCATGGGCAGGGACACCTTCCACTAGACAAGGCTACCCAAGGCCCTGTCCAACCTGACCCTGAACACTTCCAGGGATGAGGCATCCGCTGCTTGTCTGTGTAATCTATTCCACTGTCCATCCTCACAGTGGAGAAATTCTTCCTTATGTCCAACCTATATCTTCCCTCTTTCATTTTAAAACCATTACTCCTTGTCTTATCACTACACATCTTAGTAAAAAGTGTCTATTCTTTCACATTCTTTTGTATTTCTATTATATTAGAAAATGGTGAACAGATTGTAGATTGTCATTGTCAAAAAACATCCCCAATTTTGTGATTCAGAATCAAACCTAGACTCACTGGTGAGCTGTAGAGTAACACATGGAACCTAGTAAAATATTCTAAGCCATATACCTAATCAAAGACCCAGTGCCAGACCCAGATCTTCCTACAAGCACCTGGTCTTCATCACTCCTGGTTTCTTCAGCATACCTCATCAATGTTTCACTATTCCTTGATATCACATCAATTAAAAGCATTTTGCTCCTCATCTTGCTCTTTCTTCCTGCCTCCTGAATTCTGCATTGAGATCTTGCTGCTGATCTTCAGTAGAGTTTTGACTACAGTGTGATCTTGCTCAGTGGTTTTGTATTTTCCAGATTCTACTCTCATTTTACCCTGACCATGGTACATAGATCTAGTTTCAACCCCCAATTTTGAGTCTTAGTAGCTATGTATGACTGTTCACATCCATCCATCCAAGCTCAAATTTTACATACACTTTCATTAATATTCTTGCATTTCAGATAAGCAGTAGAACTATTTTACTGGGGCTAGAAATTTATTAGTGTAAGGTATAAAGAATTCCACAATACACTAGTGATAAGATCAATTCTAACTTTGCTTCTAGGGCAGGGACATTTTAATTATGTCACAGAATAAACCACAGAATGGTTTAGGAGGGAAGGGACCTCTAGAGGTCATCTTGTCTGGCACTCCTGCTGAAACATGGCCTTCTAGACCAGTCTGCCCAGGACCTCGCTTCTGAATATCTCCAAAGATGCAGACTCCACAACCTCCCTAGGCAAGCTGTGCCCATGCTTGGTCACCCTCACAGTAAAATAAGTATTTCCTGATGTTCAGATGGAGCATCCTGTGTTTCAGTTTGGGGCTAGTGCCTCTCATCCTGTCACTGGGAGCAACTGAATAGAGCCTGGCTCCATCTTTTTTGCAGTCTCCCCTCAGGTATTTTTATACAGTGGTAAGATCCCTAATGAGCATCTCTTCTCTAAGAAAAGTCACATCTTTCTCAGCTTTGCCTTGTAAAAGAGATACTCCAGTCTCTTAATCATGATTGTCACCTTTTACTGGACTGTCTCCAGCATGTCCACATCTCTGTTATACTGGGAAGCCTAGTATAGGACATACTACTCCAGGTATGGCCCTCACCAGGGCTGAAGAGGGGGGGAGGAGGGCCTCCCTCCACATGCTGGCAACACTCCTTCTAATGAAGCCTACGATACCGACAGCCTTCTTTACTGCAAGTTCACATTGCTGGCTCATGTCCTACCTAGTGTCCCCCAGGGCCCCTAATTCCTTTTCTACAAAGCTACTTTCCCAAAGCAGCCCCCATCATAAATTAATGCCTGTTGGTTCTCCTCCACAGGTGCAGGAGTTGCACTTTCCGCTACTGAGGGTCTTATGGGAGACGGAATCAATAACCTGTCAGTGGAATTCCTTCATAGACATCTTCTCTGGAGGCCTATAATGTGATATTTGACTGGCCTCACAACAGAATTAAGATACTGTCCCTTCTTGGTTCTCAGCATTCTTTATATATTGCTATATAATCTTTATATATTTGTATTGGTTGCTTCACAATTATCTTAGAAAATGAATCTTATTTCATTGTTGCGTGACTTTAAATGACCATATTAGGTTGGCAAAGATTGAAAGATTGACTGTGTTTGCTCTAATGAAAGCATCTCTTTCATACCTTTAAAAAAAAATTTATTACTGTTTAGAGTTCTGCACTGATTGCTCTCTAAATACTGCTAGCGTTAATAAAAATCTTTCTGGCGCAACCCTAATAAATGTTTTATCAACTTGGGAACTTCTCAGAACAGATGACTTTGAAACTGACATGAATAAAATTCAACTAGTGAGAAATTACCCATAACAGAAAGAAGCAAAGCACTTTTTGGAGTACTTGCTAATAACGTGTTTGCCTTACCAGAGGTAGCAGCTCTTCTCCAAATTAAAGCTACTCAAAATAATTGAATTTTAATGTTGATCTTCACTTCCATTTTATTTTGTATTCCATACCCTCCCCATTCGTTTTCTGCAAGTCCTGTCCAAGGATATTAAGGTTTATGTAAACATCCAGTAATGTCATAGTGAAGCAATCTTCATGAGAGATACTCAGATGTCTTTTCCTCCAGAGAAGTGCTCTCATTACAGGGTTACAAAGTCAAGTTTCTTCCTTTTTCTCTCTGTAGTGCACAAGTTGATATTCCTTTTTATGCAGTAGTGATGGAAAATTATTTGGAAATCACAGAATAATAAAATAATTCAGTTTGGAAGGAGACTCAGCAGGTTACCTAGCCCACATTCCTTTCCAAAGCAAGGTTAACTTCAAAGTAAGGTCAGGTCACCCGGGGCCTTGTCCAGCTCATTTTTGAAAATCTTCCAGGATAGAGCTTCCAACAGCTTTTCTGGGCACCTTTTCCAGTACTCAACAGACCTCACTGTGAAGAATTTTATCCAGCTTATCCAGCCAGAATTTCCCTTGCTGCAGCCTGTGACTATTGCCTCTTGTCCTTGACTGCGCAATTCTGAGAATAATTTAGCTTGGTCTTCTCTGCAACCACCCTTTTAGAAGTTGAAAGCAGGAATTGGATTTATACTTAGCCATCACTTCTCCAGGCTAAACAAACACGGCTTTCTGTGTATATGAAGTGTTCTACAGACCTAGTCACTAGGTGACCGAGACAAGCATCTTAGTAACTCTGGACTGGATCCTTTCCAGTTTGTCAGCGTTTCTTTTGTCCTGGGGAGCTTAAAGCTTAAAGCTGGACAGAGTGCTCAAACCTCAGAAGGGCGAAGCAGAAGGAAATAATGACTTTCCTTCCCTTGACCTCCTGGTTATCCTCTTGCTAATGCATCCTAGTATGTGCTTAGTCTTCATCTCCAGGAGGTCTTGCTGCTGTTCCATTTGATCACGACAATTGTGCCTCCCTGACCAGTGCTATTTTGCATACTTGGTGTCCGTACACTCATGCCCAGCCTATGAAATGTGGACTTATTCCATGGCAGATGAGGAACATTTAATTTGTCTTTACTGAGGTTCCTGAGGTTCCTGTTTGCTCATTCCTCCAGCTGCTTCACCTTGACTAGTGTCATCTGAGAACTTGACAAAGATGCTTTCCATCCCTTTACCCAAGTCATTGATGAAGACATTAAACAGTATTGAGAAGGTCGCTAGTGGCTCAGCTTTATAAAGAGCTTGCAGAGGTAAAGTGGAGGAGGACGGTTAACTGCTCATTTCTGAAGTATTCAGTTACAATAATAATAGATGCCATAGGGAATACCCATGTGGAAAGTAATAATTCAATCGGCGGAATGGCATTTGAATAGTGTGCAGCAAATAGGCCCTGAGGCCACACATCAAATACTAAGGATAAAAGGAAAAAACTAGCATCTGCTCTCTCTTTCCACATTATCTATCTTTTGTGTTGAAAGGGACAGGAGTTCAGTGAAAAATAACCAGTGATCCTGTGATCATGAAAAAAAAATCAGTGGTCATTTGCTTATGTGCACAAGGGACCTGAATCTATTTTTTCCGATTTTATTCATGCTTATCATTGCAATCTGAAAAATAATGTTTTGACATGTATGTTTGTACTCAGGATGGGTGAAAAGGCTGTGTCTTGGTGCAGAGAGCTCCAAGAGTGAAGGGACGTGTGTTCCTGCAGCTTGGTCAGGTCTTGCCACTGGTATGCTACACGAAACTACTGCTCTAAAAAATCTTCTTTGTAGTTCGTCACTTCTACAGCACTGTAAGAGGAGAGGAGAAGGAGATTTGGTTAAATTGAGGAATAAAAGAAAGAGCAATAATATGGCAGAGGACAACTAGATATGCCGGGTTTCATATTTTGTAGAAAAATTGACCTGTACTCTATTAAGGTACTGCGAATTTATTTATATATGGTCACCTTGTCTTGCAAGCTGTGCACACTGCTGCTGCCTTCAGTGTGTTCTTCATTTTGCACATTAGTTACCTAGGAATTTGGACGAAATTTCAAACCCACATCTGTCTTTAATCATACCTCTTACTAGAACAAATACCAAAAGTACCTTTGGTTGTTGTATAAGTATCTAGATGTTGGAATGGGCCACTGGTATTACAGATCAACAATTCAAATATTTATTTGCACTGTCTGCCAAGGGGAATGGTGTGAAGAAAGTCATGTTTAAGATACCTTTAAAAATTCCCTTTCAAACACTGTTAGCATATCAAGGTCCTGCACGTTGAAATGTGTATATGCAAGCACTGGGCTGAAACTGGAAGGCAAGTAAATTATTGCTATTTGTATTTTATTACATTTAATTACTGTTTTATTTGTCAACTATTTGTAAATCCTAGCTGAAAAAGAACAGCAAATCATATTGCATAAGTGTAAAAATGCAGTCTTATAATGACATGGCTCTGATGCATTGCTCATGATTTTCCTCTATCTGGCAGATACTTAAAGCTTATTAAAGAACTGAACATGATAAGGGAAGTGCAGAAATCTGGAATGTATTCAGATGCTGAAAAATACACGACTGCTCTTAACTGAGTGAAAATGTGATTTATACTGCTTACCATTTCTTCTAAGAGGGGAAATCCACTAACTTGCTTGAAAAAATAGGATGTGCAAAGTTTCTACTTGTTTGCTTTTCAGGCAGATCAGTGGCTTTCTCTTTTACAAGAGAATATGAAGGGCACGATAAAGAATGTCAAAAGGAAATCTGTTCAGTTTGAAAGGTGCTGAAACAATTAATTGAAATGTCACTATTATAATGAGGCAATCATGTATTAACAACTATTACTTTTATTAATGATCTGCAGAAGGCTTGTATTTGCAGCTAGTTCAAGTGGACTCTTTACTCCTGAAACTGTGCATATCTCCCTGTCTCTTTTTAAATAGTGCTGTAACTCGCTCAGAAATTTAATTTTCACCTGAGCAGTAGAAAAAGCATTATGCTAATGACAAATATATTAATAAAATCTTTGAAGAATCGTGATATTGCTTGAACGGCTGCACTGATTTCTTTTATTGTGCAGCCCTCAATCTGGGGGACTTTAATTCTGTTCTCTCTTCTGTGAAAAGATGTGCATTTCTTTCCACTGGGCATTGTAATTGCCAAAATATGTGGCTATGGCTTCATAAAAGTGCCCAACTTATAAATAGGTTTTTTTCTAAGTATCATATATATCTAGCCATATGATGGCTTTTTTCACTACTACATTGCACTTCCAGAAGAGTGTTCGTATTAAATAATGCATTTTAAACAACTGGAAAGCATAAATTCTAAAAGCAGTATTTCTAATTTCTTCTAAAAGACGCATCTTTTTACTGCTGACTTGAGGAAAATAGTAGGGAGATGCTCAGTGTTGACAGTAAAGGACACTCTTAACCCTGTAAAAGTAAATATATTTTGAGCTTATATCCTTAATGAGTGGAAGTTTTTTATTGAAGTTAAATGGTCATATTCTTTTTTGTCTTTGTTGCCATGTAATCAGCTTAAATGCTTCACAGATCCTCATGCTCAGGTCTTTAAGAATTGACCTGTGTGCCTCTGCCCTGCTAAGAGATAATGGGGTGTGCCACTTCTTGACCTACTGACCGATGTCACTGTTTGGCACAGGCTCTTGACAATGGCAGACAAATTGGCCCTTCCCCAAGGAAGCTCCTCAAAAGATGGAAATGAGTTCTAAAGTTTTAGATTTGGCTTTCAAAGTCTTCTGCATAAAGTATCTCAGAAATGTTTACTTTTACTCCTGTTACACTGCTATACGGAACTGATGTGAGGTGGGACTGTGGAAGCTTGACTTAAAAGATGCAGAAACCCTTGGCTAACTTCTTCAAATCCAGAGATATACAATGCCAAGGTTAGAGTAAGGTGTGGACAAAAGGTTTCCTGTGTGATGAACAGGTAAAATGTAGAGAATATGACATGTGACATTTTCCAAAATTACTGTGAAAGGGGTTTATATTTTTCTTTTCAATTTTTAACTAAGCATATTATTCACCACACAGGTGGCTTCATGTCAAGAAGGCAGAGGAATTATGTGAGCTCTAGTGATGAAACACAGAGATGTTAAGCCTTGTCATAGCCTTGTGTTTGTCTCTGGGGCTGTCACTGTAGGAGGTACCAGCTACTGAGGCCTGTCAAAATCCATTAAATGTGATCTGCTGCTTAATGCCCGTGATGTGAAAACAGGATAGGGAATCTGACAGTACAAGAGGAGCAGGTAAATAAAACAGCACTCATAAGAGAATCCCTGCTGAAGTGCAGAGAAGTTTTCATCACTAGTTTTTGAAGATCTTTTTTTGAATAAAAAAACCTGGGTAACTTTAGAAGAGGAATGGTTCATAACTAGAGAGGAGACACTGATAAGATTCTTCTTTTTCTCCAAGAAACACATAGGAAATACCTGTCTCATTCAAGCTAAGTAAGAATTGGTCTTCTGGTGGTCAGGACAATCTAAATATTGAGAGGGCCCTAGCGGTCCAGACACGAAGGCTGTGGATAAAAATACACATTCTTTTTTCTTTTGTGCCTCCAGTGAGGGCACAGAGATGGAACTAGAAGCCAGGAGGCAACAAGGGACAAACACACCACACCCCTGGCAGTCAGTGCTGCTGTATGTAAACAACAGAGGAAAAAAAGACTCTTTTCAGTAATTTCTCAGTGATGATTATTCTCATCAGTGCACAAAAAGAATTTGAGCCATAGCGTTTTATTTTTCTGTTCACTCAGATGTGTGTGAGCAGAAAAAGTACGGGAAATTACACGATGCCAGGGCCTTGAGGGGCTGTCTGTCGCTGCCCACCCCACAGAACTCTACCCACCCTGCCTATGGCTTAGAGTCCTNGAACTGGAGTGGCGCTTTTGCCATACAGAATGTTTCCTTGGTGGCTAAAGCACGAAATATCTTTTAGTGCTCACAAAACAATTGTGCATACCGCATCTTCCTTGTGGTTTGTTTTCTGGGGGGTTTTTTTGGTTGGTTTTATTTTGTTGATTTTTTTTAAATCTTGAAATAAAGATCCTGGTTTCAGAACCGCTGTATCTTTTTTTGGTACTTACTGGACTGTTAAATCTGTCCCACTGCCTGAACTGATAAATACACACACAAGTATACAGGAATATTAAAACCCCAGGGAAACCATCCCTCGGCGATATATTTTTACAACCATGAGATGCAATGTTCTATATAGGTCTGAAAAGAATTTCCTAAGCCATAAATCAAGACTTTTCCTTTTGAAAGCAATCACATACATGACTTTATAAATTTATCAAGTTCCATGTTAGAGACTGGAATTTTAATCTCATTACCACTACTGGATGGGTGTTCAAAACCTCATTTTTGTAAAGGTTAGAAACTCTTGCCTAATTCACAGTGTAATTATGTTTACAGAGTTAGGTTTTGTGCCAGCTTCATCCTGTAATTTAAATAGTTTTTCCTTCCCATTTTTGCAATGCACTTTTAGAAACAGGTGACATTGCCTCACAGATTTCATCTTGCTGGGCTAAAGCAAGCCAGCCTTCATTGGAAGAGTTTGCACTTGCAGTCCTTATTCTAATATCCTACTTCTAAACCAGTTGCAGTTTTTGGTTACAGATGGCCAGAATAAATTACTGTGTTCTAGATAATCACTTAGATATCATAAGAAGATATAAATCACAGATGAAGTATATTCTGTTTCTGTAATACAGTACCTTGCCCTTCTAGAAGATTCAGGGCTCCACTCTCTTAGGAGGAAACATGGTTAGGTGGAAACACGGTCCTCTTCCTTTTGGTTTGGGTGCTGACTTCAGTGAAGCCAATATTTCAGCTATTTTTTTCAGCAGATTTAGAAGTCACAGACACATCTCAACATTTTGTGAGCAAAATAAATCCCTTTAATTATAACAAAATGTTAAAGCTCCACAAATGTTCTGTGGATATTACACAACTGGGAAATGAAGCAATGCTCAGAAAAAAAATCCAAATATTTAAATAGAAGTAGAGATGGACTGGGGAATAATACTGCTCTCTTGATAAAAGCAATAGTGGAGTTATATTTACAGTTCTTCCTTTCCACTACCTGGAGCTATCTGGTTTTAATGACAGGTGGTTTTTTTATAAGTGCATGCATCCTCTAAACATTCGGTGTGAACTTAGAAAAGCTGAGCATGACTTGACACGTGGCTCAGGCAATAATTAATGGCTTATAGTGTTGATCTAGATGGAATCAAAGGTGACTTTTACCACTGTATAACAAGTTTGAGTTCATCAATAGATCTATTCCAGTATTTTCAATTGTTGCATCGCAAGTCAGTAGCATCTCAACAGAGCTGCTGTGTCTCCAGCATAGCAGTAACCTTTCTCTTGTTTCACTAGCAGGCTGCTGGCATGAGTAATAAAGAACTTTCCTGAGACACAGACTCCGGGATCTGATAAAAATTAGCGTTATATCCGGATGGCATCCTGTTGTATGTCTTCTCTTCAGTAACCTCAATATCAAATTTAATTACGTAGGTTGAGCTTTTTAGACTTGTCTCAGGATATAAAATTAATTCCCATAAATCTTATGCTCTCCACATTCTGCTCTGTGCAAAGGTTAGTGAACAACTGTCCTTCTTCCTTGCAGTTCAAGTGAGCTTTCAAAAGAGCTGCAGTCTTAGGCATAAATATTATTGAAAGACTGACAGACTTCTGCAAAACTAATTTCCCCATCCCCTTATCAAGGATTTGTAGACAAGCAGGCACCTAGAAAGTACTTTTTGAGAGCTGGACAGTGCAAGCTAATGTTTCTAAATGGAACTGGCTGCCTTAGATGCATTTATTTGTTATGTTGCCGAATCTTATCCAGATTCATTTTCCCTCCTCACTTCCCCTGGAGTTTTAATGAATAGTTGTTCACTTTCAATTGGTTGAAGAATAACCCAGCAGAGAAGTTGAAAGCTTACGTTGGGGGCATTAAGAGGAACAGCATTGCTCAAGTTTTCTGTAACTACCAGATCAGCTCTTCACTGTGTTGAAGACTTGGCCCTCAGAAAGGTATCAAGAGATGGACAGTGTCTTGCAGGTGTTAATCTGAGTTAGGTGCCCCCAAGAGAGACCAGAAGTGTGTCTTTCAGAGGATTGTTATCACAATTCTATATATTTTACAGTGTTTGCAGGGCCTTCATGCACTCATATTTTTAAAAGACTAGACCAATTATGTGTTATACCACAAGGATATACTCAATGGCTGTTTCAAGTATCACATACACAAAAAAATGCAGAAGACATTAGTGGAATAACAAGAGAGCAGATTGCATATCCAACAGCCTCAACAGCACATTTTAGTAGCATCTTGTAAACAATGGACTAAACTCTGCACTTAGGTGCAGTATATGTATGATTTGTCAGCACAGCAGCAATCCGTTTAAAATGTAAAGCATTGAGGTTATAGTTATCATAAATAGAACTGTCCAGGATTTTTCCAACAGGAAATTTTATTTGATGGAAAAAGTTACTTGCAGGTAACAATTTCAAAAATGCAGAAATACATATGTTAGTTTCAACAGTGGTGGAATTTGTGATCAGAACAGGAAAGGCCTTTATCCACCAGAACAGCTGGTAGCCCTGAGCTCTTGAGGATGAGATGGGAGATCGATATGAAGATGCTATTCTCTGTGACTCAGAACAAGAAATTAATCTGCAGACTTTCCATTCTTACATGAGTGGCCTGAGAGTCATACATTTCAACTACTCGGGATGTATCTTTCCTTTTGGAGATGTTCTGCGTTGTATTAATAATGCATTGAGGGAGAATAAAAGAGACTAGTTTCAGCATTGCTTTTGGGTACAGGGCACGAAAGATCAGATACCTGTTCTGAAAGATACTTATTTATACAGCAAGTAGCAACTCCAACAACAGATAGTAGAAAACCCTTCAATTTCCTCAACTCCTTAGTAGCCTAGTGGGTTAGACATTCATCTGAGATGTCAGAGACTGAAGTTTCACTTGCTGGACTAGATCACCTAGAATAAGCACTTGAATTTTAGGCTTTCTTGTCTTAAATGAGCACACAAATATGAGTGTGTGAGGATCTCCATATTTTCTAGTCTCAACCTCATATGTACTGGGAAATTTCATGAGAAACCCAGACCTCTCTGTATTTTGCAGATCCTCATCCTGGCGTTTGAGCCCACAGTACATATCAATAGCTGGATAGAAAGAGTTTACTTCTTAGTGATACCATTATCTGGTTATATCAAGTGATGTTCAAGCAATTGCCTTTCTCTAAGGGTACTCCAATTGCAACTGACAGCTCCCAGAGCGTATTTTGTAGTGATAAAGAGGTAACTGTTGTAGCCTTGCAAGTGTTCACCTCTTATTCAATCCTTCAAACATACATATGCTCTCTAATATCCATAAATTCTCCAATATTGTCAAATAAATTACCCATCTACAGCATGAGCTACTAGATATAACTTCTACAAACAGTTTTAGGAAACCTAGGGATTTAAAGATGTGACACGAAAATGATTTTCATTCCTTTTCATATTAGGAGGGGTCTATGCTTTTAGTAACAAGTAAAGCACAGTTTTGTCAGTTAGATTTTTCAAAGATTGGTACCTTTTATTTTACCTTTTATTTTTCTTTATAATCATCTCAAAGTGCTGTAAAATATTTACGCTTCTAACGGAAAGAAAATTTTGCACACACCTAAAACCATTTAATCTGAATCATCTTTACTTTCTTCTCTTTTTTGCTTCCATCCTACTGCATTTATTGTTGTTTTTCTTGTCAGTGGATAGACGTAAATGCTGTTGCAGGAACAACTGGAAAACAGGAACATATATTTATGTAAACTGGTATTGATTCAACTTTTTTTAAAAAAGGAAAAAAAAACTAAGGCTTTCAATGCTGTGCTGCAAATCATTATGACCAGTGCTGCCTATGTGCAAAGAATACATGAATGAGTTTTGTTGATATTGCTTAGGTCTACTATGAACTTCGAGAGTTAAATATTGAATTTGTTATATGTAGTTAAGAATACCTGCACAATGTTCATTAACAGATGTAGGTCTTTGTGCAGTTTTTTCTTGGTCTCACAACAATAATGGCCATTTTATTTGTTTATGGAGCTCTGTG